>JAODAL010006808.1:0-130258 GCA_025379985.1 Phyllomedusa bahiana
AGAGGTGGCAGGCTCTTCACATGCGAGTGGCAGTGGAACAAACATTCCTGGAGCAGGAAACAGGGTCGCAGCACAGCAAGGGGACGTCGCGAGGGGTCACTCGGTGAGGCCAAAAATTGCTGCTGTCATCTAGCGGCCGTGTGTTGTTCAGCAACCCCAATGGTTCTTGATTGGTTGACTAGGTCATCCACTTCCTCCCAGATGAAAATCCGACAACCCAGCCAAGAGTCGGTGGGAACGTCAGACACAACCCTTATTGGCATGGCCCGGGAGGGGCCCCTCACCTGTCCTCAACCCGCCTCTGTCCCATCCGGTTCCCCTCAGCCAGAGTTTCTGCTATGTGGTCTGGGCTCAGCCACCACTTTTATAGCGAGGATGAACAATTTGGGGAGGGCAGTCAGCAGACTACTTGGCAGCGAAGAAATGGGCCAATATCGCCTCCCTTCTTGCAGTAGACGGCAAAGTATAGATGTGGAGAGTGGCATGGGAGGTCATGTTGTGAGGGGTCAGCCTCTGCATACCAAGACCATTGGGGAGGACAACAGTGAAGATCAATCGATAATCGATGATGATGTAGCCGACCGCACGTGGGAGCTGGGTGAAGCAAGGGCTTCATCATCGTCAGGAGAAGAGGGCGTCAGCTTGCGCGTCAGGCAGCAGCGCAGCCAGCAAGTGGGTTGTGTGGCCGTGAGTCAGCAGGATAGCAGCAGTGTGAGGTCGGGAGCCAAGGGGCCACGGGTAAAAACCCGTTCACAGGTCCAACAAAGAAGCGGCACAGGGGGCTCAGCGAGGCAGCGGCGGCAGTAGTGCGGAGCGTGGGCGGTAACATCCGATACTCGGCGGTGTGGCAGGTCTTTGCTAAGACACCGGAGGAGCCGAATATGGGTATATGTAGAATCTGTGGGAAAGAAAGTGAAGTGTGGCCAGGGAGCTAACCTTGGCACCACGGCCCTGCGTCAACACATGCAGCGTCACCATCCGGTGGCCTGGAGAAACGTGGCTCAGATTGGTGGTTTCCATCCGGGCCCCCGCAGCAACAGCAGCAGCGCCCAGTGGCACGCATGCCATTGCAGCCAGTCAAGGCTCCACCCTCTGCAGAAGGGGAGCTGTTTCTCTTTGCCAACATCTCCCGGTCCAGATGCTCCTGCTCCTCGCTACTCATGGCGCCAGCAGTCGTTCGCGAGGCGATTGCAAAGAGACAACATATGCGTCCAACCATCCTAAGGGCAGCAGCTGACCGTGCTCCTGTCCAAATTGTTGGTTTCTGCATTCCCTCCTTTCAAATGGTGGACCCCTGCACCGTTTTAGAGAACTAATGGCTTGTGCCGAGCTGAGATGGAGAGTTCCAAGCCGTAATTTCTTTTCCAAAAGGCAGTACCGCACTTCATAAATATGTAGAACAGAAGGTGGGCCAGTCCTTGAGCTTATCGGTTTTTTTCCAAGGTGCACGGCAGCACGGACGTGTGGAGCTGTAACTACAGTCAGGGCCAGTACATGTCCTTTACGGCCCACTGGGGGAATGTGCTTCCTGCCCAGGCACACCAACAACTTGGAGCCGCTTTCTCCTCCATGTTGTCAAACTGCGGCTCCTGCGCCAATGTCCGCCTCCTTCTCCTCCACCACCACCACCATCTCAGCCTCCACAAGTACTGCTCCATCATACCACATGTGTAGGGCACAGCAGTTCTACACCAGGCTTGCCTCAGCGAGCGAAGTCACACAGGGAGGAACTGATCCGCGTCATGCAGCAAAAATCGATGTGTGGCTTTCTCCGCGCCAACTGCAAATCGGAACCATGGTGACGGACAATTGGGGGGAACATGGTGTCCCCACGCTGCACCGAGGAGGGATGGTCCATGCGCCCTGCATGGCGCCACTTGTTCAATCTGATTGTGAAAAGGTTCCTGAAGTCTTCCACCGATCTTCAGAAGATTCTGAAAATGGCCAGGAAACTGTGCATTGCACTTCATCCATTCCTACAAAGCCAGGAACACCCTCCTCGGTTGCAGGGGAGAACGGCCCCCCAACACACTCTGATATCGATTTTCCCCCTTGGAATTCCACCCTGCCATGTTGGACCGATGTAGAACAGAGAAAGGCCATTAACGATTTTTTATGTTTCAGGGGGGCCCGGGTACTCCCCTGTGTAATTTTGATATCAGCCAGGGCATCCGTGACACCTGCCCTTTTTTGAGGCCCTTCGAGGAGGGGGTTATTTTTTCAGTCGCCCGGACTCGGGGGGAATAACATCATTCACTGCTTCAGCCCGTAAAAGATCTGAAAAAACTGTCTGGGCAGGGGACTGGAGACGTGGGGACTACTCTTTTGGCAATGGGTCCGGGAGGGACTGAAATAGGAGGAGGAAGGGGGTTGGACAAAGTTGTCTGGTGAAATAGTGAATTTTTTTCCCAGGTGACAGGAGCAGAGGAGCGGAGCGCTGGGGGAGGTAGATGTAGAGAGGAAGACGAGGCAGATACCCCAAGCACCGTGGCAGTATAATAATTATAATAATCTTTTTTATATGGCCAACTTTTTTCCCCAGCCTTTACAAATTCGAGGGGAAACGACAGACATTCACATTAAAAGTGTTACAGGTGGACACAAGGTTGAGGGCCCTGTCGTGGAAACTTACAAAATTTAGGGTGTATGGGTGAAACAACATGAGAAATGCCAAATTTACAATGGTCCCGGGCCATGTTTCATAAATAGGGGGGGTTTTTCATGAAAAATGGATGAACTGCCATCCTGACAGTACCTATATCAAAAAGTGTTGAGGCCCCATGTAGGAGGACACGTGTGTGATAGCATTAGGGGCTTGGGCGCTGATCAAGATGGTTCTCAGGCCCCTTATAACTATAGGGGTTTTGAGTGTGTCTGATTGCCTGCGGTAGCATGTTCCAGAGAACTGGTGCCGCACATGTGAAATCTTGAAGACTGGCATAGGAGGTTCGGATGATTGATGAATGTAACCTGACATCAGCAGCAGAGCGGAAAGAGCGGGTCGGGTGGTAGACAGAGACGAGGGAGGTGATGTAGGGGGTTGCAGCGTTGTGGAGAGCTTATGGGTGAGAGTGATGAGTTTATACTGTATCCTGAAACTGATGGGCAACCAGTGCAGTGACTGCCCACAGGTAGAGGCATCAGTATAGCGGCTGGAAAGAAAGATGAGCCTGGCTGCTGCATTCAGGACAGATTGAAGAGAGGAGACTTTACAGAGAGGGAGACCGATAAGCAAGGAGTTACAGTAGTCAAGACGAGAAATAATTAGGGCCACAATGAGAGTTTGACTTGTTTCCACAGTGAGAAACGGACGGATTCTGGAGATGTTCTTGAGGTTCAGGTGACAGGAGCGGGCAAGGGATTGGACATATCGGGTGAAGGTCAGTTCAGAATCTAGTATAAACCCCAGACAGTGGGCCTGCTGCCTAGGAGTAATCGTGGTACCACATAAAAGAAACAGAATACAGGGGGTGGTTGGTTACCAGATAGCGGAAAGACAAGAAGTTCAGTTTTAGTTAGGTTTAGTTTCAGCTGGAGATAGGACATCAAGTCAGAGACAGCGGACACACAGTCACTGGTGTTTTTAGGAGAGTAGGACTGATGTCACGGGGGGAGGGTATAATTGGGGGTCATCAGCGTAGAGATGGTACTGGAAGCCAAATCTGCTGATGGTGTGTCCAATGGGGGCTGTGGGACAATGAAAAGAGGAGAGGACATAGAACTGATCCCTGAGGAACTCCAACATCAAGAGGTAGAGAAGAGGAGGTAGATCCGAAAAAAAGAGACACTGAAGGAGCGATCAGACAGGTAAGATGAGAACTATGCGAGAGTGGTGTCCTGGAGGCCAATGGCGCTGAGCATGCTGAGGAGAAGTTGGAGATGAATAGTGTCAACCGCGGCAGAGAGATCCAAGAGAAGCAGCAACGAGTAGTTACCCTGGTATTGTGCTGTTCGGAGGTCATCTGGGACTCTAAGGCAGTTTCCGTGGAGTGTAGTGTGTGGAAACCTGATTGCAGAGGGTCAAGAAGAGAGTTAGTATAGTGACAGCAGCTTAGAGTCACTTGTGCAGATGGCCCGCAGCATGCTGATTTGCCTGGCTAGTGACAGCCGAATAGTCACCATCCGGCAGAGGGATGACTTCTGGCTCTCCACCCTATTGGACCCTCCTCCCCGGTCCAAAATGGGAAGCCTTTTTCCCAGCTGCTTAGAGGGAGAACAAACTCAAATACTATAGAGAGATCCTCCGTAGTCAGTTGGCCGCTGCCTATGTGCAGCATGGTCTATTCTCTGACAGGTCTGATCGGGGGGTTCTTCAGCGCTCACGTACTACTGCCGCAGCTGCTGGGGGAAGGTTGGAGGGTAGGAGCAGTACCAGCTCCATCAGCAGCAACCTAAGTCTGGAGTCACTGATGAGCAGCTTCCTTCACCCGCCTAGTGAGGAGGGCAGTCGCCAGCAGCAGCAGCAGGACCTGGAGCAGACCCTGAACCAACAGGTGGTGGCCTACTTGGACAGCACTCTGCCACCCCAGTTAGAAGATCCGCTGGACTACTGGGCAGCCAAACTGGATGTGTGGCCGCAACTTGCCGAGTTTGCAGTGGAGAAGTTGTCCTGCCCGGCCTGTAGTGTGGCATCAGAGCGGGTGTTCAGTGCGGCGGGGGCCATCGATACCCCAAGGAGAACCCGCTTGTCCACCGAAATGTGGAGCGACTGACCTTTGTCAAGATGAATCAGGCGTGGATCGGCCACAATTTCCACACACCAAGCCTTAGGCTTCCGAATACATCAGCCATGATGCCTCACCAAAATTGTGAGAAATGAGTCTGGGTTCAAACTACCTGCCTCAGCCACTATTCTGATGCCGCCACCCGCCTGATGCCACACATCTGCTGCCAGTTTTTCCATCTGCCTACCACCATCTTTTCCAGGGACTGGTATTGCCACCCACCTCAACACTCTGTCATTGTGCCACTGTCTGACCTCATGCTGCTGCTGCTGTTGCCGTAACATCCACACTGTGTCATTGTGCCACTCTCTGACCTCATGCTGCTGCTGCTGCTGTCACCTCCACTCTCTGTCATTGTGCCACTCTGTGGCCTACTCCTGTTTTTGCCATCTCCAGAATTTGTCATTGTGCCACTGTCTGACCTCATGCTGCTGCTATGGCTGCTGCCGTTACCTACACACTCTGTCATCGTGCCACTCTCTGACCTCATGCTGTTGCACCAGTCGTGACCTCCACACTCTGTCATTGTGCCACTCTGTGGCCTACTACTGTTTTTGCCACCTCCAGAATGTCATTGTGCCACTATCTGACCTCATGCTGCTGCTGTTGATGATGTCATCTCCACACTGCGTCATTGTGCCACTTTGTGGGCTCCTGATGTTGCTGCCACCTCCAGAATTTGTCATTTTGCCACTCTGTGGTGTACTCATGCTGCTGCCAAGTGACCGCTGTCTCACTGGAACACCCTGTGGTTTCCTAATGCTATTTCCACCCTCACCACTCTATGACATTGCCACTATGTTTGGTTTTCCCCTTCTTTTCACCTGTCAGAAGGAATGGGAAGGATCAGGATTGTCTAGCCAAAAGCAGAAGTGGATACAGAACACAGAAGACATGAAAATATCGCATTTACTGGTCATCTTTGTTGTGGATCAACTTCTGTTTGTTTTTGGCCTTAGCAATGCTGATGGATTATTGACCGATTGAAAGCGGACACTGACGGATCAAAGGAAGAGCAAAATGATCAGAGACGTCAACGCAAAATTACTACCGCCACCCTCTCCACTCATTTGGGTGGCCTCTAAATGTATCAGCGTTTAACAGAACAGGTTCTGTCATAATTTGTGACTGTTTAAAGCTCTGGCCTCATGGAGTGACCCCTGCTGTGACGTTCCCTTACTGTGCTGCGACCTGTGGCGGCTCCAGTAACCTACTACTGTGTTCTTTGAGGCTATTGTAGGATCTTAGCCCTCAGCTTGTTTCTTTCCAGCTGCCATGACTTTATCAGGCTACATTCCCACTTCAGTTTTTTGGTCACTTTTGCCCTCTTAAGTGCCCAGGGAATTTTATAGTGAAGCGATTCTAAGAGCGGCGGCAGTTATGTGCGTGTCATACTAAAACACAACATTGTATGAAGACCAAACCAAGCTCCCTCTGCATATTTAAGCATGGCACAACGTTCTACAGCACCCTACAGGCCCTCTGTAGCCTGGAAATAGCTGTTTTTTTAACGCGATTCATCCCAAAGTAATTCGGGCCGAAACGGATTTTGTTGGGAAATTCGGCGAAGTCGGCGAACCGAATTTTTGAGAAATTCGCCAATCTCTAAAAATGTCATATTAAGCATGAACAACATTATTTTTGTGCCAACTGTGCCAGAATTCTGGCCCAGCTCCCTTGATAAATGTGCCCCATTGTGTTTAATAAAAGACATGGACAGTACAACTGTGTATGTTAGTTTAGTTAGATTCTCTTTGTCTATAATTGTGACTGAATACCAAAAGAAATTGTATCCAATACAGTAATATAGAAATGTAAAAACAATACTTTATTAAATCTTATTATAAACAATTAAAAAATATATCAATAATAGACAAAATCACACCCAAATAACAAATACCCAACTAATCCTATTGTTTTTACATTTCTATATTACTGTATTGGATACAATTTCTTTTGGTATTCTTTGTATTTATGGTATCCATTCTATTTCGCCCTTGTATCTATCCGTTTACTATAATTGTGACTGATAATAATCAAACCACATGTTATTAATAGTTGATCCAAAAATCCAGGTAGTTCCACAAGTCATTTTCTTGCAACTAAATGCTACCAAACTCCTTACATAGATTATGTACAATATTGATTTGCAATAGAGAGGTATTGGGATCTTCACATCTTATGATTATAAAGCCAGTGTGAACAGTGACTGGTCGTAGTACACATATTTATTGAGCTGTATGCCGCCCCTCACACTGAGTGCATTCATATTGCGATGGGGTGGCACGGCAGACGTCAGGTTTTATACGCTCCTGGCTTCAGACGACCTGTGCCTCGTTCATTCATCTTGGTGAGATCCAAAACTTTAGAGCAGAAACAGATGTGGGGGACACAGCCGAGCCCTCCTACTATGGAGCACATGTTTTCCGGTAATGCAGATGAATAATAAAGCAGTCTCTCCTTTTACTCTTTTCTCCTACCCCCTGCAGTGCCCCCAACACGGTTGGCATCATCATCCTTGGTGAGTCACAAAGGTCTAATTGGCGACAGATGTAACTTCACCCTTCCTAGTAAACAGACAACGGGACGGACGCGGCTCCCCTCCTCCCAACTTAATTCTCACCTCTTCAAACATAGAGACTGAGATGGGCGGCTCACCTCCCCCTTATTATACATAAGTTTTAGGATATTGTCCCTTTACCCAGCCGCTAGAAGCTGCCCTTCATTAAGTGGCATGACTGATGTGTCTGACCAGTGTCCTCTTATAACATCAAATCAGCACCAGACCTTGAGTGACTTTCTGATTTAGCATCCAATCTGGTGAATTATTTGTTTCAGTCTGTTTCTTGGATGAAAGAACCAGTTGAAGTCGGAGCTGTATCAATTACAATGATGTAAAGTGCAGCTGACCTCTAACCTTACCCCTAATACAGACATCAACAAACTGACTTCTCACCTTGTAATGCACTGACATTAGACCCAGATCACTTCCTTCAGTAGACAGACTTCTTACTGCTAATACATAAAAGAGGGAGGGAGATTTGGAATTTATCAAGCTATTTATACTGGCTTTCTGGCAAACCAAAGTTGGAAAATTCAAATTTTTCTGGCTTTTTTATGCCAAAAACAGGATCCTCTTAACTCCTGTCAATCTTGCCACATCATATAGAAGTGGCCATGCGCTACCCTTTAAAAGAGTTCCTGTGACATCTCCCGACATGTGTTCCCTGTGCAATAACAATTCTGGAGCCTCTTCTCTTATATCTCTGGGTTGTGCTGTTCCTCTGTTATTCCTCCTAGAAATCTATTACTGAATCTGTCAGATGGGTGTTACCAACTGGGGGTGTGTCACTGCAGACTTTGACATTGTCCAGTCAGTGCTGATAGTCAGTGTGTGTACCTCTGAATATTAACACCCAGTTGACAGATTCAGTAATACAATTCCGGAGGAATAACAGAGGAACAGCACAACACAGAGATATAAGAGAAGAGGCTGCAGGATTGTTATATCACAGGGAACACAAGGATTTACTAAAACAGATGTTCAGGATGTGGCACAGGTCCTCTTTAAATTGTTGCATAATATCTGTGCACATTAGGCCCTGTGCACTGTGGCTGATGGCTGATTTTCCTACTCCACTGTATACAACATATTGTCCCCGAAAAACAATGCTTATGGGGGAGGATTCTTCCGTAGCACAACATCTAATGGAACATTAAAGGGGTTGTCTCACTATATCGATTCATCTTACCACAGCCCTGTTTTCTTGGTTTCATTTTGAATTCAGGGCCGTGTTTATTGACTTCTGCTAGGCTGCTGTAGAAACCAGGTCTGTAACTATAGAAACCAGTGCTGGCAGCTTATCGGGAGAGATCAAACAGGTCTGTAACTATAGCAACCTGAGGAGCAGATGCAGCACATACAAGAGGGGATATTTAGGAATAGGTAGGGCAGTGTTAATGGACACATACTGCAAAGTGACTTGCCTTTGCAAGATCTTTAACTTAAAAAGCAATCCTTGTAGTGAGACAACCCCTTTAATTTTTTTTCTGTCAGATTCTGGGGCCATAAAAAAGGGAAGTAGGGATTTACAGTTCCATAGATCCTCAAGCTTCTATGGAGCCATAATACACTCATGTGCATGAAACCCAGGGGTGGAAATAGAATTCATAGCAAAATGAGGTGGGGCCCCAGCACCAAATGACAAACACCTGTTCTGCCCTACATTTCAGGGGATCCGCCCATTTGTCTGTATACCACGAGAACGCTATCCCAGACATCTCAGCACACTATCCCATAAAAAATGGTGATATATAAATCCCTGGATAAGGAGTAGATATGATGCATGATAATACCATGATCGGGTGACTATCCTATAGCATGGAAAATCATTGGTATATTGAAAAGTGATATATATCTTTGAACTATATGGATTATGCGGATGTTTTGGATAATATGAAGTAAAGAAGTTTTTCATTGAAAATACAGTGATCCGTTTTTGGTTTGGAGCGACATTATTTGTTATGGATATTGCTTAGAAGGGGCCCCTATACGTTTCTGTCAGCTAGCAACAGATAAATATATAACTAAGATGCGCTGTTTAAGTAATAAACTAAAACAGCAGCATAAGTAGTAAAAATTAAAGGTATAAATAATACCGCCATGTATCACGGAACCCACATACTAGTGCTGGAGAGAAGAAAACCACCAACTTCCCTACAAAAAGGAATGTTCTTGTACCTGAATAGGGCCCCCCTCCAACTCTGGGCTCCATAGTTCCCGCTATGGCTACAGCTACGCCCATGATGAGACTTGATGCAAGAGTATCAGGCACTTATATCGATTTTATATCCCTTTAATATAAATACTTAGAGGGGTTCTCTACTTTTGAACAATCCTATTTTCCTACTAGTTTGGGGGTTTTTTGACAATGACCTAATTAAAAAGTCCCCCCACCCCAGCTGGACCCATAGTGATGGGCTTTAATGTTTGAAGAAAACCTAGCAGCAAGTGTTTAATATCCCTGAAAGCGCCACCACAGGAGAAATGAAGCATTACTCAATGCCTAAATAAAGCAATGAGTTGCCTATAAAGTTCGGGTCCTCCAGAGCTAAGAGACTCTATAACTGTGCTTCACTCTGGCCCAGAGATGAGGGTGAACAGAGGACCTCCTTCTATCTCTACTAAATCTTCACACACCAACAAGGTGCTTCTCACTCCTTTTGAGCCACACATAATGCCTCTCACCTACCCAGTCCGTAAGTTTTACTCTGCACTGATGAGGGGTAAACACCCCGAAACAGCTGTCTGCAGATGCAGAAACTGGCTTGACTTGGATCCCTTTCACATTGCAAAGCTCAGTGAGTCAGATGTGACTTGAGGATTGCTATATCTAATAGGTGTTGCAGGAGAGTTCAAGCTGTTTTCCCATAAGTCCCTCAGAAAATAAGGTGTATTATATTGGGCTTCCCAAACTGGAGAACCCATTTTAAAGGTTGAAAATTACCTATCCTACTACAGAGACAACTGGGTGCAAGTCTCTCTGCATGCTCAGACAGGAGGCAGGCTACCACTTGTAAGTACATGGGTTCAGTAGTACAGGGGGAGCTATATACATAGTAGGAGAATATTTTCCTGGCGTGCCAAGCTGGCTTTGTGGTTTAGCCGTGTTATTACCTTGGTATTTTCCTCTAAATATAATCCTGACTAAGAGGCGGATTCTGTCTGTGCCCGTACGTGATCATTACGCCCTGGCACCTTTACCCCAACCAGTGCCCCCGACTATTCACAAACTTTCAGGCTCCCAGATGGTCACCTCTGTCTTTCCCCTAACCAACAGATATGATTCTGTGGATACTTTACTCCACCAATAGAACATGGTTTACAATGATTGTCCTCCAAAGTTATTCCTAGAGGGGGCTTTCTCTGAGTCTAGTAGGTCCATAGCACATTGTAGGACTGTGCAGTTCTTAGATGGTCATCTTCATCTCTAGGACTAAGCAACATATTCTCATCTGTGGTCAGCGGAGAGGCATTAGACTTGGCAGCGTGCGATCTTTTGGGTATTTGTGGGCAGCTTCCTAGAAATGTGGGCATGAAATGCGCTAAGATTACTGGGTGCGACGGCTTTTGGTCATAGCTTGACTGAAACTGTGCAATCATCTGATATCCTGCAGTCCAGGACAAGCCTCTAAGTTGAGTCTGAGGTTTTTACAGTCCCCTATGATTTTATAAGGGTGGTGAAATGGAAAGAATTAAGAACCACACTGTGACTTCTCTGCTGTGCACAAACGGATCAGCCATAACATCGACAGTGATTGGCACCTCTAGCTTATTCTCATGATAGTTTCCATCTTCCTCCCTTCCATCTCTCCTTCTGTTTTTGCCTTGTTTATTTTACCTTTTTGTTCAATTTTATTAAGGACATAGGTCTTGATATTTGCAGATATATCTCTATCTAAGGGGTTGTATCATTACATTAAATGGTTTTCAGAATAAGGGGACAGTGAAAACAAGCAATTTTGCAATTGGATGTCATTTGCAACGCTGTCTTGTTTTCACAGGATCCCTTATCTTCGTTTGCTGTAAACACTGTTCCCCAGTGCCGGTCATATTCCACCTCCTTGCATTTCATTGGCTGGTGGCTCTACTAATTTACATTCTGTCTATCCCCCTGTCGTATTCACGGGAGCGTGCGTTCCTGCCTCTCTCACTCAGAATAAGGGGCCGGCAACATTTCACTCTGCACAGCCAGCAGCTCCACAGTAACACTGCAGCTGCTTAAAATCAGAAAACAGTAGAATTGTGCTTGGTGCCTAAGATCTGTGCTGCTCTGGATTAGTTCATAGAAGACTGTATTCAACTGTAACAAACCTCCAGCTGTGAGAATGCAGGGCTGTGGTAGGTAAACAAGCAGCTCTTACAAAATAAGACTGCATAGGGAGAGGAACGACATAGGCACATGTGTAGGGGAAGCGGGGAGGGAGAGCACACTGACTCGGGAGCAAGCATGAACAGTGAATGGGGGGATGATATCATCCCCCTTCAGTTAAGAAACACCCAGCTGGGAGGGGAAGAAACACCCCTGGATTGGATTAGCTGAGAAACTGAGAGTACAATGAAACGCATGAACTGATGAAGTGATACATGCCCTTTAAGTGTATCAGCTGTTTGGTTTATATCTTCTTGCTGTAACAATTTACTACAATAATAAATCCTTATATTTTGTATGTTCCCTTCTCCCTTAATAAAAATTGATTTCCCTAAACTGACTGGCACCTGTCAAGGGGAGGAATATATTAGACAGCTTCTGCACCGCCAGTTCTTGAAGTTCATGTTTTAAAAGCAGGAAAAATGAGCAAGTGTTAGGATCTCAGCGACTTTGACAGGGGCCAAATTTTCTATGGTTAGATGAATGGGTCACACTATCTCTAAAATGTTGGGTCTTGTGGGGTGTTCCTGTTATACAGTGGTCAAAAGTGGTGCAAGGAGGGACAACTGGAGAACTGTCGTCAGGGTCAAGGGGACTCAAGGGTCCTTAGCCCCTCTGGTCCAGTCCCACAGAAGAGCTACTGTAACACACATTGCTTTAAAAGTTCCTGCTGGCCATGATAGAGAAGTGTCAGATCACGCAGAGAATCACAGCTTGCTGCATGTGGTGCCGAGTACACAGAGCGCCCTTGATGACCACTGTCCACTGCCAAAAAGCATCTACAATGGGCACAGCTACATAGGAACTGGACAGGGGCGTAGCTATAGGGGGTGCAGAGGAAGCAGTCACTACTGGGCCCTGTAGTCTGAGGGGGCCCAAAGAACGTAGAAGAACACCCGTATTATAAGTGGTACATGGTTAGGTGGAGGCCCCACCATAAATTTTGCACATGGGCCCAGAAGCTGTATGTTACGCCTCTGGAACTGAACCATGGAGCAATAGAAGGAGGCGTCTGGTCTGATTGTGTTTTCTTTTGCATCATGTGGATGGATGGGTGTGTATGTCACTTACCAGAGATGGCACCAGGATAAACTATTGTAAGAAGACACTGGGCAGTGTTCTGCTGGGAAACTTTGACTCTTGGCATCAAGTGGATGTTACTTTGACTTGTACCACCTACAAAATCGCTGTACAGACCACATGTATTCTTCATGGCAATGCTGTTCCCTATTTGAAGTGGACCCTACTGCACAGTTTGAAGTGTTCAGGAACAGTTTAAGGAACATGACAAAGAGATCAAGGTGTTGTCTTGGTTCTTCGAATTTCCTACTTCTCTATCTGGTCAAGCATCAGTGGGATGTGCTGAGAAAACATTTCTGATTCCATCTACCTTTCGGGATCTAAAGATCTGTTGTCTACATCTTAGACTGCAGCCACAACGCAAAACTGGTCAGATCCGGCTGGTATTTTATCATCTTTTCAATGTTTTTTGGGGACGGTTTTGTCCGCAGTTTGCAGATTCGCCCGTTCTCCTTAACTATTGACTAGCACATCTTCCAGCCGAAAATCAGGCAGAAGATTGTGCAGGTTCCAAGTTTTTCGGAACGCCGGTGGTGTGAAAATCAGTTCAGCTTACTGGGTGGATTTTCTATTAAAGTCCATGGGGATGGTTGCATGTCGGTTTTCAGACGGTTTCCAAATGCGCAAACCGTATGAAAATCTGACGAAAAACCCTGCTGTGTGGACATAGCCTAAGTGCTAGAAACCACAGGACACCTTCAGAGGTGTTGTGGAGCCCATGCCATAAAAGCACAAAGGACCTGCACCTGGCAAATCAGTGTATGTGCAGCAGCATACAGGGACATGAAGGATCTGCAGACCTTATGCTGTTCTCAATATACACTTGTTGCAAAAGACTTGATAAATAATCAAATTTAACGTATTTATTTATTCACAACTATTCCAGTAATTGCATCCATGGTATACTTGCAATTCTGTAGTCAGTCCGTGAGTTATAAATGTATAACAATTTTCAGTGTCCGTAATCAGTCCATGAATAGGAGGAACAAGCAGTAGACCAGGTGGGCGATCACACACCTACCCACAGAGTAGTCCGGAGTTTGTAGTTTTGATGTCTCTACTGCCAGAGTGCACATTGTGGACCTTATGCTCTTGCCTATGCTGCAGGGGATTGCTTATTTTAGACTCATCCATTAAAATCCTTGTTAGCTTCTCCAATATTTTTTTGCAGCAGGATCAAGCAATAAACTTATTTCTGGGGAATTCAGGCAAATTTGGAAGTCTGCTCTCAGGACGCTGGATATTCATTTTCTGCCCTTTTTTTTATAGAGATTAATAAGTACATTTGGATATCTACTGGTGAAAAACTTCCTTTGACAGGCTGTTATATGACCAGCTTCAGAATGGTGTCCATAGTTTGAATACCGGCTCTTCAATGGGACCACTGAAGAACCCTGAGAACCTTTAATATCATTTATATACACAGGTAGGAAGGAGAGTAGCAACTTTTTAAAAAGCTTTTTGGACTTTTGAATTTAAGCCATTGGAGAAAATGATTACACCAATAACAGGGAGTGGTTCTCCTGAAATTACAGTATGTGTAATTACACATATAGTGTGTTGCCCCCCATCTCCCTCTGTTCCCTTTATGTCCTCTCTGTGTGTTGCCCCACATCTCCCTCTGTTCCCCTTATGCCCCTCTCTGTGTGTTGCCCCCATCTCCCTCTGTTCCCTTTAGATCCTCTCTGTGTGTTGCCCCCATCTCCCTCTGTTCCCTCTATGCCCTCTCTGTGTGTTGCCCCCATCTCCCTCTGTTCCCTTTATGTCCTCTCTGTGTGTTGCCCCCATCTCCCTCTGTTCCCTTTATGTCCTCTCTGTGTGTTGCCCCCATCTCCCTCTGTTCCCTCTATGCCCCTCTCTGTGTGTTGCACCTCATTACCCTCTGTTCTCTCTATGCCCCTCTCTGTGTGTTGCCCCCATCTCCCTCTGTTCCCTCTATGCCCTCTCTGTGTTGCCCCCATCTCCCTCTGTTCCCTCTATGCCCCTCTCTGTGTGTTGCCCCCATCTCCCTCTGTTCCCTCTATGCCCTCTCTATGTGTGTTGCCCCATCACCCTCTGTTCTCTCTATGCCCCTCTCTGTGTGTTGCCCCCATCTCCCTCTGTTCCCTCTATGCCCTCTCTGTGTGTTGCCCCCATCTCCCTCTGTTCCCTCTATGCCCCTCTCTGTGTGTTGCCCCCATCTCCCTCTGTTCCCTCTATGCCCTCTCTGTGTGTTGCCCCCATCTCCCTCTGTTCCCTCTATGCCCTCTCTGTGTGTTGCCCCCATCTCCCTCTGTTCCCTCTATGTGTTGCCCCCATCTCCCTCTGTTCCCTTTATGTCCTCTCTGTGTGTTGCCCCCATCTCCCTCTGTTCTCTCTATGCCCTCTCTGTGTGTTGCCCCCATCTCCTTCTATTCCCTCTATGCCCCTCTCTGTGTGTTGCCCCCATCTCCCTCTGTTCCCTTTATGTCCTCTCTGTGTGTTGCCCCCATCTCCCTCTGTTCCCCCTATGCCCTCTCTGTGTGTTGCCCCCATCTCCCTCTGTTCCCTCTATGCCCCTCTCTGTGTGTTGCCCCCATCTCCCTCTGTTCCCTCTATGCCCTCTCTGTGTGTTGCCCACATCTCCCTCTGTTCCCCTTATGCCCCTCTCTGTGTGTTGCCCCCCATCTCCCTCTGTTTCCTCTATGCCCTCTCTGTGTGTTGCCCCCATCTCCCTCTGTTCTCTCTATGCCCTCTCTGTGTGTTGCCCCCATCTCCCTCTGTTCCCTCTATGCCCTCTCTGTGTGTTGCCCCCATCTCCCTCTGTTCCCCCTATGCCCCTCTCTGTGTGTTGCCCCCATCTCCCTCTGTTCCCCCTATGCCCTCTCTGTGTGTTGCCCCCATCTCCTTCTATTCCCTCTATGCCCCTCTCTGTGTGTTGCCCCCATCTCCCTCTGTTCCCCCTATGCCCTCTCTGTGTGTTGCCCCCATCTCCCTCTGTTCCCTTTATGTCCTCTCTGTGTGTTGCCCCCATCTCCCTCTGTTCCCTCTATGCCCCTCTCTGTGTGTTGCCCCCCATCTCCTTCTATTCCCTCTATGCCCCTCTCTGTGTGTTGCCCCCATCTCCCTCTGTTCCCTCTATGCCCCTCTCTGTGTGTTGCCCCCATCTCCTTGCCCCTATCCTCTCTGTGTTTCCCATCTATGTCCCTTTTCTCTCTGTGTGTTGCCCCCTTCTCCCTCTGTTCTCTCTATGTCCTCTCTGTGTGTTGCCCCCATCTCCCTCTGTTCCCTCTATGCCCTCTCTGTGTGTTGCCCCCATCTCCTTCTATTCCCTCTATGCCCCTCTCTGTGTGTTGCCCCCATCTCCTTCTATTCCCTCTATGCCCCTCTCTGTGTGTTGCCCATAGTTGCCAACTTTTGAAAATGAAAAAGCAGGAGATTTTAGTGGGCGGCCCGCTATGCGCGCCGCGGCAAAAATTTGCATGGACACGCCCATCTTGTCGGTATGCCACGCCCTTCAAAAAGCCACACCCACTCCACCTAACTGCATAACGGCTTTGGAAGAAAGCCAGGTAGATGCCCTTATAGCCAGGTAGTAGCCCCCCATAACCAGGTAGTGCCCCTTACAGGCCGGTAGATGCCCCTTGTAGCCAAGTAGATGCCCCCTCTGTAGCCAGGTAGAGCCAAATTTGTAGCCAGGTAGATGCCCCCTTTGTTAGCCAGGTAGGTGCCCCCCTTTGTTAGCCAGGTAGGTGCCCCCATTGTTAGCCAGATAGTGCCCCCTCTGTTGCCAGGTAGTGCCCCCTCTGTTGCCAGGTAGTGCCCTCATTGTTTGCCAGGTAGTGCCCCCTCTGTTGCCAGGTAGTGTCCCCTCTGTTGCCAGGTAGACGTCCCCTCTGTTGCCAGGTAGTGCCCCCTCTGTTGCCAGGTAGTGCCCCCATTGTTGCCAGGTAGTGCCCCATCTGTTAGCCAGGTAGTGCCCCCATTTGTTAGCCAGGTAGTGCCCCCTCTGTTGCCAGGTAGTGCCCCCTTTGTTGACAGGTAGATGCCCCCTCTGTTGCCAGGTAGATGTCCCCTCTGTTGCCAGGTAGTGCCCCTTTGTAGCCAGTAGTGCCCCCTCTGTTGCCAGTTAGTGCCCACTTTGTTGCCAGATAGTGCCCCCATTGTTGCCAGATAGTTGCCCCCTAAAGCTAATAAAAATAAAATAATAAAAGTCACTCACCTGACCCGGCTCCTGCAGAGCGGCCAGCTCCTGCCCGATCTCCTCAGCGGCGCAGGGGGAAGTGAGAGCAGCCGCGCGTCACTTCCCCTGCGCCGCTGATCTGTATGCACGGCGCGCACAGACGCCGGACATACAGGGGGAGGAGGGAGAGGGACGATCCCTCCTGCCTCCTCCCCGCACAGTGAGACCGCGGGCGGGAGAGCAGCCGCTGCCGCCGCTCACCCGCCTGTAGGAGCCGTCCGGCGGCGCAAGAGTAGCACACCAGCGCTACTCTTGCGCCGCAGTAATTTAAAGGACCCCCTGCAGGCGGCGGGAGGAATGCCAACTCCCCCGCGAGGGGCGGGGGGGGGGGGACCCAAATGCGGGACCCCCCGCCAAAGGGGAGTTGGCTGATGGTGTTGCCATCCCTCTGTCCTCTATGCCTCTTGTTGTTGCCCCATCTCTTGTTCCTCTATGCCCTCTCTGTGTTTGGCCCCAATCACCCTCTGTTCCTAGTGTGCCCACTCCCTCTGTTCCCTTATGTCTCTCTGTGGTTGCCATCTCCCTCTTTCTCTATGCCTTGTTGTTGCCCCCTTCTTGTTCCTCTATGCCCCTCTCTGTGGTGCCTCATTACTCTTTCCTTATGCCCCTTCTGTGTGTTGCCCATCCTGTTCCTCTATGCCCTCTTGTGTGTTGCCCCCCCCCCCTTGTCCTATGCCCCTCGGTGACCCATCTCCCTTCCTTCTTTGTGTGTTGCCCTTCCGTCCCCATGCCCCTCTGTGTGTGCCCACTCCTCTGTTCCTATATTCCTCTGGTGCCCCATCTCCTCTGTCCATGCCTCTCTGGTGTGCCCATTCCTTTCCTCTATGCCCCTCTGTGTGTTGCCCATCTCCCTTGTTCCTTTTGTCTTCTGTGTTGCCCCCATCTCCTTGTTCCTATATATCCTCTGTGTTGCCCCCACTCCTAGTTCCTTATGCCTCTTGTGGTTGCCCCCCTCCCCTGTTCTCTTATGCCCTCTCGTGTGTTGCCCCCATTCCCTTATTCCCTCTATGCCTCTCTGTGTATTGCCCCTCCCTGGTTCCCTCTATCCCACTTGTGTGTTGCCCCATCTCCTCGGTATCCCTCTAAAGCCCTCTTGTGTGTGCCCCCATTCCCCTATCCTCATTGCCTCTCTGTGTGTTTCCCCCATCTCCTTCTATTCCCTCTATGCCCCTCTCTGTGTGTTGCCCCCATCTCCCTCTATTCCCTCTATGCCCTCTCTGTGTGTTGCCCCCATCTCCCTCTGTTCCCTCTATGCCCTCTCTGTGTGTTGCCCCCATCTCCCTCTGTTCCCTCTATGCCCCTCTCTGTGTGTTGCCCCCATCTCCCTCTATTCCCTCTATGCCCCTCTCTGTGTTGCCCCCATCTCCCTCTGTTCCCTCTATGCCCTCTCTGTGTTGCCCCCATCTCCCTCTGTTCCCTCTATGCCCCTCTCTGTGTGTTGCCCCCATCTCCCTCTGTTCCCTCTATGCCCCTCTCTGTGTGTTGCCCCCATCTCCCTCTGTTCCCTTTATGTCCTCTCTGTGTGTTGCCCCCATCTCCCTCTGTTCCCTCTATGCCCCTCTGTGTATTGCCCCCATCTCCCTCTGGTCCCATTCTGTCCTCTCTGTGTGTTGCCCCCATCTCCCTCTGTTCCCTCTATGCCCCTCTGTGTGTTGCCCCCATCTCCCTCTGTTCCCTCTATGCCCTCTCTGTGTTGCCCCCATCTCCCTCTGTTCCCTCTATGCCCCTCTGTGTGTTGCCCCCATCTCCCTCTGTTCCCTCTATGCCCTCTCTGTGTGTTGCCCCCATCTCCCTCTGTTCCCTCTATGCCCTCTCTGTGTGTTGCCCCCATCTCCCTCTGTTCCCTCTATGCCCCCCTCTGTGTGTTGCCCCCATCACCCCCTGTTCTCTCTATGCCCTCTCTGTGTGTTGCCCCCATCTCCCTCTATTCCCTCTATGCCCCTCTCTGTGTATTGCCCCCATCTCCCTCGGTTCCCTCTATGCCCATCTCTGTGTGTTGCCCCCATCTCCCTCGGTTCCCTCTATGCCCCTCTCTGTGTGTTGCCCCCATCTCCCTCTATTCCCTCTATGCCCCTCTCTGTGTGTTGCCCCCATCTCCCTCTATTCCCTCTATGCCCCTCTCTGTGTGTTGCCCCCCATCTCCCTCTATTCCCTCTATGCCCCTCTCTGTGTGTTGCCCCCATCTCCCTCTGTTCCCTCTATGCCCTCTCTGTGTGTTGCCCCCATCTCCTCTATTTACCTCTATGCCCCTCTCTGTGTTGCCCCCATCTCTGTTCCCTCTATGCCCTCTCTGTGTTGCCCCCATCTCCCTCTGTTCCCTCTATGCCCTCTCTGTGTGTTGCCCCCATCTCCCTCTGTTCCCTCTATGCCCCTCTCTGTGTGTTGCCCCCATCTCCCTCTGTTCCCTCTATGCCCCTCTGTGTATTGCCCCCATCTCCCTCTGTTCCCTTTATATCCTCTCTGTGTGTTGCCCCCATCTCCCTCTGTTCCCTCTATGCCCCTCTGTGTGTTGCCCCCATCTCCCTCTGTTCCCTCTATGCCCTCTCTGTGTTGCCCCCATCTCCCTCTGTTCCCTCTATGCCCTCTCTGTGTTGCCCCCATCTCCCTCTGTTCCCTCTATGCCCTCTCTGTGTTGCCCCCATCTCCCTCTGTTCCCTCTATGCCACTCTGTGTGTTGCCCCCATCTCCCTCTGTTCCCTCTATGCCCCTCTCTGTGTGTTGCCCCCATCACCCCCTGTTCTCTCTATGCCCTCTCTGTGTTGCCCCCATCTCCCTCTGTTCCCTCTATGCCCCTCTCTGTGTGTTGCCCCCATCTCCCTCTGTTCTCTCTATGCCCTCTCTGTGTGTTGCCCCCATCACCCCCTGTTCTCTCTATGCCCTCTCTGTGTGTTGCCCCCATCTCCCTCTGTTCCCTCTATGCCCTCTCTGTGTATTGCCCTAGGTGTTGCTATGTAATTTCCCCCTTTTTAATGACTTTTCTCTGTATCTCCTCCTCCCTATAATCTGTCCCTGCCACAGTCGGTTGCTTGTCCATTGACAGCCATTGTATAATCTCAGTTGCTGAACCCTCTGCTTCTTCCCTGCCCCAACATGATGAATGGGCTGAGATTTCTATGACGGCTCGGATCAGGAGATGCCCGGCGCTATTAATACTTTAGCTGTAAAACCTCTCAGTCCTCTGTAATGTACAATGCTGTTTTTCCTATCTTTGGTTTAATACTTGAGTTATGGATATCTCCTTTTTGGGTTATGAGGTTCCATGGGATTCTGTGGTCTTGTGCAGATACATTGCACAGCTCTCAGCAATGTTCCCCTGCACAGCCTGACTCAATCCATGCACAGCTCTCTTCCAGGTGACTCACCCCTAGTGTCATGCAGCAAGCAATGAGGTCCCATGGGTCGCCTTGTCCGAGCTAATGATACCCGAGCTATGAACTGACCATAGAGAACAAGAACGATGGGGCATGTAGTTCCACAATCGCAGCTAAGCCGCAAGGTCGGCTGGTGAGAAGTAACAGGGTTAATGCTTACACGTTCAGAATATCTCTATTATCCACCCACACCCACTAAATATGATATTACCCTGAGAATTCAGAACATATTCCCCCACACCTCCATACCCCCCTGCTCCAGCCTGGGGTGGGAATTAAAGAATTTATGGAATCTAAATTATTTCAAACACCAAAGAAGAATCACCAGAGGGACATAATTATATACTTGTATTAATGGATATTTATAGATATGGTTTTCTAGCAGGTTATTTATTACCTTGTGTTCTGAAACATCAAGGAGGAAAATAAATTCTGTAATATTGTAAGACCGCAGCCAATTGTATGGACAGAGAGTTCATTTTCTGTGATTTTAGGCCTCATTTTAAAGGTTGTCTATGATAAGAAAAAGAAGTGGGGGGAGAGGGTTTAAAAAATATGTATATATTTTTACAAACAGCGCCTCTCTTGTCTGTGACCTGTGTCTGGAATTGCAGCTCTGCCCTATTCAATAAAGATTTCAGCATAACTCACTGTTACCACTGATGCAGCATCCTATAGAGCGCTTGAGCTTCTCAGCTCCTTTCCCATAATGCCTTGTGATATGCAGATGCTTAGTAGAGGGCATAAAGGCAATTCAAACTCTGCACACCATTTGGTGCTCTCCTCGCCTCAAGGAGAGATATTCCCCTTTCTGAGCCACTCATGCCTCCTACACAGCCATCCAGTATCACTCTGTCTGCACTGATGAGGGACAACATCCCCAACGCTGTATGCAGATGAGAGATACTGGGTGGCTAAAATCCTTTTTGTTTCTCAAGACCGTGGGACGAAAGCAAATTTAGGATTTGTTAAAAATTTTTTTTTCCTATAGGGGGGTTTGAATTTCCCCCTTTCCCTTTCCTAATGCCTTGTGAATGCAGATGTTTGTGAGGGCAAAAAGGGCAATTCAAACTTACACCCTTTTTGGTGCTCTCCTCACCTCAAGTAGAAATGTTCCCCTTTTTGATCACTCGATGCCCCCCACACAGCCAGCAGTATCACTCTGCTCGCACTGTTTGGGGGAAAACATCCCGAAACAGCTGTATGCAGATGAGAGTTACGGCTTGCAAATACCTTTTTGCTTTCTCTAGACCCATGGGCGAAAGCAAATTTAATTTGTTACATCCAATAGAGGGCGCTTGAACTTCTCAGCTCCTTTACCACAATGCCTTGTAATCTGGGAATTATATTCTAACGGTACGCAATGCTGACACCAGCATTTAGATTAAAAAATAGGAATTTTTCTGTTCTTCAGATGCAAAAGGAAACAGAGCAAAACATAGATTAACGGGGATAGATGGAGAAAAAAGCTTTCAATACACCCGGGGTTAGGGGCAAAAACATTAATATCAAATAATTGATGGTAAACAAAAAATGAAAATATTATTTTGCTGACACCCAAAAAAAGCCCCAGTTTAAAATAAAAAAATGGTGGTTAACCCACCCGTCGAGGCTGGAAAAAACATAAGTCACCCTGAAAATAGTCATTTTGTTTTTACAGGTAGAATATACCATTCTAATATACAGTGTGGAAAAAAGTATTTTGTCACCGCAATTGTGCAAGTTCTCCCCCTTTAAAAGATGAAGAGGCCTGTAATTGACTTCATAGGTCGCCCCAATATGGAGACAAAATGAGAAAACAAATCCAAAAATCACATTGTCTGTTGGAATGTTTTATTTGCAAATTATGGTGGAAAAATAAGTATTTGGTCAAAACAAAAACTCATCTCAATACTTTGTTATTCTCCTTTGTTGGGTGACAGAGGTCAAACGTTTTTTTTTAAGTTTCTTTAAAGGTTGGCCCACACTGTTTCTGGGATGGTGGCCCCTTTCCCCCATGCAGATCTCCCCTAGAGCAGTATGTTTTTGGGGCTGTCGCTGGGCAACACGGACTTTCATCCCCCAAAGGTTTTCTATGGGGTTGAATTTGGGGACTGGCTAGCCCCAGGCCATTCCTAGGCTAAATTCACCGGGGGAGGTGAAGAAATTTTCTCCCCCCCCCCCCCCCCTACACACCCCCCCACCTTAAAATAATGGCCCCAATGGGTTTTAACAACAATGTGCTAAAGTATATAAAACTAACAAAATAAAAAGTCCATACAAGTTTAAACCAAAAAAACACGGTACACAAAAACCAAAAAAACCCAAGGCTAAAAGTAGCAATGTCCTACCCAAGACCACGTTTTTTCCCCCCCACAAATGCCAAATTAAAAACAAGCTGACCCATTTTCGGAATACAAAAACCCATTTTTAAAATACAATTTAAAATTACCCCCTTAAAAAACAGGGATCCGGGGTTTTTAAAACCCGGCTCTGCAACATATTAAATTTATTACCAAAAAAAGTTTACATTTCCAGGGACTTACAGGAGACGTCCCCCTGGGGAAGGATTTGTTTGTCTTTTTTTTCTTTTTTCTTCCCCCATCTTTTCCCCAGGTGTCAAACACTTTTTTCCCGGGCCTTTGCTCTGTCATGTAGAATTTTTCAAAAAAAAACCCTTTTTTAGCTCCCAATTATCAGCACTTTCTACCAAATTTCCTTTCTCTTTTTACAAAAAAACCCCCCAACTATACAAACCCCATAGTTTGCCATGTAATAGCCCCTGTAGCCAAAAAAAAAGAAGCCCCATTTTAAGGGCCCGGTAATTTGCCCCCCATAGCAGGTAGTAGCCCTTATTTGCCGGTAGAGCCCCCATAGTCCCGGTGTAGTTCCCCCCATAGCCCGGGAGAAAGGCCCCTTTTAGCCCAAATACTAGCCCCCGTAATTTGCCCCTATAGCCCAGGGAATAGCCCCCTATAGTCAGGTAGTAAACCCCCCATACCCGGTAGTAGCCCCCCTGTAATACCCCTTTTAGCCCGGTAGTAGCCCCCTATAAACCAAGAAATAGTTCCCCGAAACCCGGTAGTAGTCCCCCCCATAGGGCCAAGGGGAATTTTCCCCTTTTAGGTTTAGATAGTTTCCCCCTTAACAGTCCCGGGGAGGGTTTCCCCCTTTCAGGGCCGGGGAGATTTCCCCTATAGCCCGGTAGGGTGGCCCCCTTTACAGGGGCCCGGGTTTGAGCTTTTTTGTTTAAAAAAATAAAAAAAAAGTTAACTCACCTTTACCAAATTCCCCTGTTCCAAGGGGCCCGGGAGCCCTGAGCCCGTGTAAGGGGTGGGGTACCTTTAAGGGTTAAAACTGTTAAGGGGGCAGCTCCCAGGTTTTTCCTTTGGCCGGGAGGTTGCCGCTTTTGGAGATCCCAGTTTTATTAGGGGGCCCTGGTGAAGCCGTTTCGGGCCCCCTGATGTGGGTAAATTTAAAAGGGGGGAAAGGGAGGGGGGGAACGTATTTCCGGGCCCGCCCCCCCCCCGTGCGCCCCTGGAAACGGCCCTGGCTAGGCACTTCCCGGACCTTTAAAAAGCTTTTTTACGAAACCCCTTCTTTCCCTTGGCCTGGGGGGGTGCTTTGGGAATTTACTTTCAGAAAACCCGCCAATTTCATCTTCAAAGCTCTTTTCTGATTTAAAGGGGGTTTGCACTCAAAATTTTTAAAGATACATGGCCCCATTCATTCTTTCATGTACATGGACATCGCCTCATCCCCTTTTTAGAGAAAAAAGCCCCCCAAACATGATGTTGCCAACCCCATTTCTTTACAGTAGGTTTTGGTGTTCTTTGGATGCAACTCAGCATTCTCTCTCCTCCAAACACGACGAGTTATGTTTCTACCAAACAGTTCTACTATGGTTTCATCTGACAATCTGACAGTCTCTCAATACTCTTCTGGATCATCCAGATGCTCTAGCAAACTTCAGACGGGCCCAGACATATACTGGCTTAAACAGGGGGACACGACTGGCACTGCAGGATCTGTCCCTGCCGGCGTAGTGTGTTACTGATGGTAGCCTTTGTTACGTTGGTCCCAGCTCTCTGCAGGTCATTCACTAGGTCCCCCCGTTGGGTTCTGGGATTTGTGCTCACCATTCTTGTGATCATTTTGACCCCACGGGGTGAGATCTTGCGTGGAGCCCCAAATCGAGGGAGATTACATCTGCACAACCTATAGCTACGCCCCTGATAAACATACAACCTTCATACTCCAACTCACAGACCTCACCCAACACCCACAACGGTCCCCACACAGGGATGTCTTATCCATTCAGCACACTAGATTGTTGGAGTTAAGGAGATATTTGTTCCTTGTATAGTGGTGTTATATATTGTTAGCATACAAAATTGTTTTATATCTATCTGTAGGCCGCCATATTTTTCAGGACAATAAGGTTCCATCTATACTCTGTTCTAATTCATAACAGCCACTATTTTGGTGCTGACCTGCTGAAGGAAACTGGACATGACCGGGTGTGCTTGAGTGTGATTAGAGGTGTGGCTTTGTGTGATGTCATATTTGGCTGTGGTAAGAGGCGTGGCTTTGTGTGATGTCATATTTGGCTTTGGTTAGAGACATGGCTTTGTGTGATGTCATATTTGGCTGTGGTAAGAGGCGTGGCTTTTTGTGATGTCATATTTGCCTGTGGCTAGAGGCGTGGCTTTGTGTGATGTCATATTTGGCTGTGGTAAGAAGCATAGCTTTGTATGATGTCATTTGGCTTTGGTTAGAGGTGTGGCTTTGTATGATGTCATATTTGGCTTTGGTTAGAGACATGGCTTTGTGTGATGTCATATTTGGCTTTGGTTAGAGACATGGCTTTGTGTGATGTCATATTTGGCTGTGGTAAGAGGCGTAGCTTTGTATGATGTCTTTTGGCTTTGTTTAGAGTTGTGGCTTTGTTTGATGTCATATTTGGCTGGGGTTAGAGACATGGCTTTGTGTGATGTCATATTTGGCTGTGGTAAGAGGCGTGGATTTGAATGTTGTCATATTTGGCTGTGGTTAAAGACATGGCTTTGTGTGATGTCATATTTGGCTGTGGTAAGAGGCGTAGCTTTGTATGATGTCATTTATCTTTGGTTAGAGGTGTGGCTAAGTATGATTTCAGATTTGTCTGGGGTTAGAGACATGGCGTTGTGTGATGTCATATTTGGCTGTGGGAAGAGGCGTGGATTTGAATGATGTCATATTTGGCTGTGGTTAAAGACATGGCTTTGTGTGCTGTCATATTTGGCTGTGGTAAGAGACGTGGCTTTGTGTGATGTCATATTTGGCTGTGGTAAGAGGCGTGGCTTTGTATGATGTCATATTTGGCTGTGGTAAGAGGCGTGGCTTTGTGTGATGTCATATTTGGCTGTGGTAAGAGACGTGGCTTTGTGTGATGTCATATTTGGCTGTGGTAAGAGGCGTGGCTTTGTGTGATGTCATATTTGGCTGTGGTAATAGAAGTGGCTTTGTTTTATGTCATATTTGGCTGTGGTAAGAGGCGTGGCTTTGTGTGATGTCATATTTGGCTGTGGTAAGAGACGTGGCTTTGTGTGATGTCATATTTGGCTGTGGTAAGAGGCGTGGCTTTGTGTGATGTCATATTTGGCTGTGGTAAGAGACGTGGCTTTGTATGATGTCATATTTGGCTGTGGTAAGACGCGTGGCTTTGTGTGATGTCATATTTGGCTTTGGTTAGAGACATGGCTTTGTGTGATGTCATATTTGGCTGTGGCTAGAGGCGTGGCTTTGTGTGATGTCATATTTGGCTGTGGTAAGAGGTGTAACTTTGTATGATGTCATATTTGGCTGTGGTTAGAGGTGTGGCTTTGTGTGATATCATTTGGCTGTGGTTAGAGGCATTGCTTTGTGTGATGTCATTTGGCTTTGGTAAGAGGCGTGGCTTTGTGTGATGTCATATTTGGCTGTGGTAAAAGGCGTGGCTTTGTGTGATGTCATATTTGGCTGTGGTAAGAGGCGTGGCTTTGTGTGATGTCATATTTGGCTGTGGTAAGAGGCGTGGCTCTTTGTGATGTCATATTTTGCTGTGGTAAGAGGCGTGGCTTTGTGTGATGTCATATTTGGTTGTGGTAAGAGGCATAGCTTTGTGTGATGTCATATTTGGCTGTGGCTAGAGGCGTGGCTTTGTGTGATGTCATGTTTGGCTGTGGTTAGAGGCGTGCCTATAGAGTGCTGCTGATATTGTATTGTGCTTGCATAGCTTTTGACTGCCACAACAGTGTGTTGTTTATTCTTCAAAACGGATGTGCTGACCAGTTTTTGTTTTTTGACTGTTGTATGGGGAAGTGGTAGTTCCCATCTTGGTTTATGCACTATCCACCCACCTGCACAGGCTTTTTAATCTGATCAGGTTTATAGCTGGAACCTTCTAACCATGAAATGTGGAGGTCTGAACAGACACCAAGAGAGGTAGCATGTAGTGTAAGTTCCCACCTGAATTGGGGTTACCTTGCCGCGATAGGTGGGCTTTTACAGTTTTGATCAAAAATGTGCACTAAGAATCTTACATTTTTTCATATGTTCCATAGTAGCAGAAATGCTGTTCCAAAAATTCTTATGTTCTTTTTGACCATTTTAGGGCCTATAGAGTGCTGCCGATACTGTATGCTGTATAGCAACATAAAGTGATTCTGAATTAATATAGGAAACTTTTATAAAGCAGAAGAAACCAAGACTGTCTGGAGCATGAGCATGGAGTGAATGTATAGTTCTTGTAATGCTCGCCAGTTGACACTTTCTCCTAAGAGTTTTGTTTTACCACAAAAGCCAGAATCTAATTGTGTTTGTGGGAAACATCCTGTGATGAAGACTTGGCCCTCTCCCCCTCCTCTTTGGCGGTGTCTGATCTGTGTGCTCACAGACTGTATATACACATAGATTGGGACCCACCAGGGAGAGACCTGCCCATCCTCCCACGTGTCTCTCCGGCCAGTCTAGCTCATTCCTCTCTTCATCCAGATGCCAGGGGCATCCCAGATACTTTTATAAGGGAGACAAGATGGAAAAAAAGGCTTCTATATTCTGCATTAAATTTCTTGTTCTGTGTCCTCCTTTGTTAAAATATTTTCAGTTGTTTCTTAGTTATATATTAAGTAGTTGAGCATGTACAAATCATTTCAATGGTACTCCATAGAAATCCAGATGTAAGAACTGTACAGGGGTTTTCTCACCACAATGATTAGCTTTAAACATGTAGGCAAAGGTAAATAAAGGCTATTGGCAAATAAATTACTGTTCTGTATTTGCTTTGTTGAGATAGAGGAGATTTTATCAACTGTTTGTGTACACAAGTTTCTCTAGGTTATTGACCACCATTCTCTGCTCTCTCGTCTCTGATAGCTCCAAGCAGCTCTCTTACAATGGTGAGTCACTGCTTGCTCAGTGTTATCAGTAGCATAGGAGCTTGTTTATTAAGGTAATGATAAGTTTTAAGCGTTTAGAGCTCTCTAGCCTTGTGTATTACAAATTATAAACCTCCAGCACTCATATCACTGTAGAGTATTCAGCTAGCAATATCAGAGCTGATATGCACACCACCCGAACGCACGTTTCCTTTTGGGCTTTTGTAAGCCACAGTTTTTCATATCATTCGGTGTATGTTATCATGTATTTTAAAATGTAACAATAAAATATTGATTTTATATATATAGTTTTTAGGTGTCAATACTTTTTTTTGGCTTTTCTTCTATTTCTGTATAGTTATGACACATACCAATTGTAGTTATTGGCCCAGTTTATACTTGTTTTGTAGGTTTTGTGACAAGCAAAAGGGTAACAATGTTTTGAACTTTTGAATTTCAGGCTCTGTATCTCACGATACACTACAGCTTTGAACAGGAGACTCCCATCATTTTATAGACAATCACATTGGCTATCTCATACATGAATTTGACTTACAACTAGTTAGCATATGCTTAGTCATGTAACTATTTTGCTACTAAAAATATACATTTTAATTTTAATTAGAAATTTGTAAAACCATCTTTGGCTTTGAGCACTGCCTGAATCCTTCTGGGCATGCTCTCGCATGTCTGAAACAAAATGTGAGGTCTCTTCTACACATTCCCAATGTTGGTGCATACTGGTCGACTCACTTGGGTACGAATACAGCTTTTTCTTCAACTCTACCCACGTTTAATTGGGTTGAGGTTTGGGGACTGTGGAGGCCAATCCAGCAACTCTACTTCATTGTCATTGATACATTCCTTCTCCAACCTTGACATACACTCACCGGCCACTTTATTAGGTACACCATGCTAGTAACGGGTTGGACCCCCTTTTGCCTTCAGAACTGCCTCAATTCTTCGTGGCATAGATTCAACAAGGTGTTGCAACGATGCTCAATTGATACCAAGGGGCCCAAAGAGTGCCAAGAAAATATTCCCCACACCATGACACCACCACCACCAGCCTGAACCGTTGATACAAGGCAGGATGGATCCATGCTTTCATGTTGTTGACGCCAAATTCTGACCCTACCATCCGAATGTCGCAGCAGAAATCGAGACTCATCAGACCAGGCAACGTTTTTCCAATCTTCTACTGTCCAATTTCGATGAGCTTGGGCAAATTGGAGCCTCAGTTTCCTGTTCTTAGCTGAAAGGAGTGGCACCCGGTGTGGTCTTCTGCTGCTGTAGCCCATCTGCCTCAAAGTTCGCCGTACTGTGCGTTCAGAGATGCTCTTCTGCCTACCTTGGTTGTAACGGGTGGCTATTTGAGTCACTGTTGCCTTTCTATCAGCTCGAACCAGTCTGCCCATTCTCCTTTGACCTTGGCATCAACAAGGCATTTCCGCCACAGGACTGCGCTCACTGTATGTTTTTTCTTTTTCGGATCATTCTCTGTAAACCATAGAGATGGTTGTGCGTGAAAATAACAGGAGATCATCAGTTTCTGAAATACTCAGACCAGCCCTTCTGGCACCAACAACCATGCCACGTTCAAAGGAACTAAAATCACCTTTCTTCCCCATACTGATGCTCGGTTTGAACTGCAGGAGATTGTCTTGGGCCATGTCTACATGCCTAAATGCACTGAGTTGCCGCCATGTGATTGGCTGATTAGAAATTCAGTGTTAACGAGCAGTTGGACAGGTGTACCTAATAAAGTGGCCGGTGAGTGTATGTGTCCTTAAAAATGATTTCAGGGACTTAGGCAAAAAGCTCAAGGCAAGGACCTCCAGAGTAATATTTCCAGAAATATTACCTGTTCCACAGGGCACACCAGAGAGGCAGAGGGAGATTAGAAAGGTGAATAAGTGGCTCAAAAATTGGTGTAGGAAAGAGGGATTTGGCTACACTCTCTATGCTAGGGACGGGCTGCACCTAAATGGGGAGGGTGCAGCTGTATTGGGGGACAAAATGGCTAGGAAACTGGAGGAATATTTAAACTAGGGACTGGGGGGGGGGGAGGAAACAACACATATAGCAATTGCAAATTAGTGAAGATTGAGAAGCTGGGGAATTAGTAATAAAATCTAGGGGGTTGGAGTGGAGGGCAAGGGGGTGTTGTTGTAAATAGTTAAAAAGTTCAGGGGAGAAGAAAGGAATAAAAACTGGAACATTTTTAAATTGCATGCTGACCAAGCCAGGAGTTGACCTACAAAATTATATGAACTGAATTATTAATAGCTTGAAGGAAAAATATGACATAGTGGGGATAACTGTGGAACATGCCTGGACGAGAGTAGAAGCTGGGCAGTTAACTTACAGGGTTTGCAGTTCTATTTGGAAGTGACTGTTAACAAGGAAGGGGGCAGCGTGTCTGTCTCTATGTTAATTCCTGTCTTGAAGACAACACTGCGGAGGATATAGGTTACAGGTAGTGAAACAGGTGGAATCAATATGGGTAAATATAACCATTGGGGTTTTTTTGGGTAGTAACAGTATACGAGTAATTATAATTCTAATAGGAGGTCTGCTATAGGCCCCAAATATAACAGAACCCATTTGGAAGATATAACTCCTTTCAGGCAATTAAAAGATGAGGCAGTAATAGAATGAGGTTGTTAGTCTGGGCGACTTTAACTATCCAGACATAGAATGGTAATCTGAAACCTGTAGCTTCACAAAGGAAACAGTTTTTGGTCTATAACTAAAAGATATTTACATTTCACAATAATGGTGCTGGTAACCGACGAGCTGGAAAGGGCCCTTCTAGGACTTAATATTGTCCATATAGACCTGGACAGAGTAACATAGGTCCAGGTTTGAGGGGCAAACGCTAGGGTATAGTGACCATAATATTTAAACTTCCATTTATCTTCTTATAGTGATATTTGTCATGGAGCTACCAAAAAACTCTGAATTTGCGTATAGGCTCATTAGAGAGGCCTAACCGTAATGAGGGACATGTGTTTACTCATTTAGGCATTAACAAAAAATTAAATGGGGATCTTTAAAACATCTTAGGGGCCGGTTTTCACGGCAGTGGAAAAAAACCGGCCAGGTATTTGTACCCGGTTTTGCGGCCGTCCCCACGGCCGCTTGGGAGGGGGCGGCTTTTCTCCCGATATGATAAGGCGGGAGAACGCCCTCCCTCTTCCATTGAGATGCATCATGTCCTTCCGGAAACCGGACGGGGAAGATTGTGCCTGTTTCAATGTTTGTTCCGGTTCCAGCCGGCGACAAAACCGGCCAGGCGGGAACCCGATGCCGTGGGGGACTGCTACACGGGTTTTCCATAGAGCACAATTGTGCTCATTTTCGGCCGTTTTTTCAGGCGGTCTAAAAACCGTCCGAAAACCCGTGCAGTGGGGACATGCCCTTAGGTGCCCACTGTGAGAGGTACATACCATATGGTAAAAAAAATATTAGAAACAGGAAAAACCCAATGTGGATCAATAGAGATGTAAAGGAGGCAATAAAAACATAAAGAATGCGTTTAAGCTAGCTAAAACAAGGAGGGCAGTAAAGAAGCACATAAAAAGCTATGGGGGGAGAAAAAAAAACGAGATATCATATGTAAAAAAAAAGACAAAGTCAGCAACGCTGGAGGGGGGACAGAAAGATGGACGCATTGTGCCATAGAAAGTAAAAACTAACGGTCAAATATTTTTGTAACTATATAAATTATAAAAAGGATTAAAAAAGAAAATGTTGGCCTTTTAAAAGTCAGATGGGAGAGAACTTATAGATGGGCGATGAGAAATTAGCAAACCGATTAAACATTTTCTTCTCCACCTGTTTTTACCGTGGAGGATGAGCTTCTTTTGCATGACAAAGGGAGGAGGTAAATTCCACTTAAATGTTTCTTGTCGTAACCCAGGAAGATCGTTGCAGCTCCGCCTTAGGAAGATTAAAAAAATAGACAACATCCCCAGGGCCTGACGGTTACACCCGCGTGTCCTAAGGGAGGTTAAGTAATGTGTTAGATTAGGCCCCTATTCTAATATTTATGGACTGTATAATAACGGGGTAGGTCCAAAAAGGATTGGCGCATAGCACAAATGTGGTGCCAATATTCAAAAGGGGTCAAAAAAGTGATCCTCGGAAACTAATAGGCCGGTAAGCTTAACCCTGTTGTGGGTTAAAATGTTGAAGCGTTTTTAGTGATGCTAATCCTGGAGTATTATCACTGAAATTAAATGGTATAACCACCCCCCCAGGGCCCGTTTTTCCCAGCATGGGTTTTTGAAGGTTCGGTCCTGTCAGACTAATATCTTCAGCTCTATGAGGAAGTTAGTTCCAGACTGGATCAGGGTGAGGCTCTGGATGTCATATATTTTGGATTTTTTCTAAGCATATTTTGTAAATAATGTTCCATCATAATAAGGTTGGTAAGTAAAATGAGGAATGCTTGGACTGGGGGAAAATGTGTGCAAGTGGGTAAGCAACTGACTCACTGATAGAAAACAAAGAGTGGTGATTAACGGTACATACTCAGGCTGGATCCCTGTTACTAGTGGGGTACCAGAGGGGGGCCTATCCTCTTAAATATTTTCATAAATGATCTTACACAGGGATTGCACAGTAGAATATCGATCTTTGCAGATGATACTAACTCTGTTAAAGGGAATCCACACAATGAGGATAATGTGTTATTACAAAGGGATTGAATTGTTGGGGCCTGGGCAGAGAAGTGGCTGATGAGGTTTACACTGATAAAACTAAAGGTTATGTCAACATTGGGGAGGAAAAAATCCAAGTACATGTTAAATGGGAAAAAACACTGGGGTAAAAAGTGACTTGGAGAAGGACTATGGGGTCATGGTGGGGACAGTAGTAAACTTAACTGTAGCAGCCAGTGTCAGACAGCAGCTGCCAAGGGCAAATGGATCTTGGGTTGTATGGAAAACAGGGGCATAGATGCCCATGATGGGAAACATTTATTCTCCCACCTATACAAGTCATTGGTTAGACACACCCCTTTTTTGGAATATTGTGGACAGTTTTGAGCACCAGTGCACAGGAGGAAAGACATTGTAGAGCTTGAACAGGTACAAAGGCGGGCAACACTCAATAATAATAATAGGGACTGGGTTGACTGCAATACCCAGGAAAGATTAGCAAGGTTAGGGATATTTAGTTTAGAGAAAAGTACTGCTATTCGGGGAGGACACTAATAAATATGTTTAAATATTTAAGGGCAATAAAGAGATCTCGCTATGAGATTATTTATCCCATGACGGTATCTAGAACATATATAACAATAGGGGGGCATTCCTCTTTGTCTTGAGGAAGAAAGTTTCTACATAAAACATAGAAAGGGATTCTTTCAAGTAAGTGCGGGTGTGACTGTGGAACTCTCTGCCAGAGGAGGAAATTGTTCATGTGTATTCACTAAACAGTGTTCAAGAAGGGCTTGGATGCATTTCTGGAAGCGTGTTAATATAAACAAGTTATAGGGAACCTAGGATATACTGAGAAGGGTCTGGATACATTTCTTGATGTATTATAACATGTTATAGTGACCTAGCGATTCTAAAGAAGGTCTGGATAACATAAATAATAATAATCTTTATTTATATTTGCGCCATCATATTCCGCAGCACTTTACAAGTTAGAGGTTTACATACAAGGACATTACACATTTAAAAGAACTTACAAATGAGACACGAGGTATGAGACCCTGCTCGCGAGAGGCTTACAATCTATTATGGTGTATCGGTGAGACAAATGGTTAAGAATTGCAAGGTTTACAATGGTCCAGCCAGGGTTTCATAAATAGGAGGTGGTTTACATAAAAATGGTAAACCCTGCCACCCTGACAGTACATTTTAAAATACAGATAAGTGCCTGTGATTTGGCCCTAGTTTTAGGGAGGGGACAGATGTGTGTGATAGCAGTTAGGGATTCTGGTAGGCCAGGTTGAGAAGATGTTTTCTCAGGGCCCTCTTAAAACTATGAGAGTTGTGAATGTGCCTGATCGCCCGCGGTAGCATATTCCATAGAACTGGTGCGGGCATGTGTGAAATCTTGGAGACGGGCATGGGAGGTTCAAATGATTGAGGAAGGGTAGTCTGATACTCAGCAGAGCTGAGCGCACGGTGTTAGGGTGGTAGACAGAGATTGAGGGAGGAGATGTAGGGAAGGAGCAACACTGTGGAGAGCTTTATGGGTGAGAGTGGTGAGTTTATGTTGTATTCTGTACTGAATAGGTTACCCCAGTGCTGACTGACACGGGGGTAGAGGCATCAGTATAGCGGCTGGAAAGAAAAGAAAAACCCTGGCTGCTGCATTCAGGACAGATTGAAGAATGGGCGATTTTGCAGAGAGGAAGACCGATAAGCAGGGAGTTGCAGTAGTCAAGACGAGAGTGAATAAGAGCAACAATGAGGGTTTGAGTTGTTTCCACAGTGAGAAAAGTACGGATTTTGGAGATTTTTCTTGAGGTGCAGTTTGACAGGAGTGGGCAAGGGATTGGATATTGAGGGGTGAAGGACAGATTAGAATCTAGTATTACCCCAAGACAGCGAGCCTGTTGCCTAGGTGTTATGGTGGTGCCACAGACTGAGACAGAAAATGGCGGGTAGGGTTGGTTAGAAGATGGGGGAAAAAGACGAGAAGTTCGGTTTTAGTGAGGTTTAGTTTCAGATGGGGGAAAGGACATGATGTCAGAGACAGCGGACAGACAGTCACTGGTGTTTTGTAGAAGGGCACGAGTGATGTCACAGGAAGAGCTGTATAATTGGGTGTCATCAGCATAGAGATGGTACTGGAAGCCAAATCTGCTGATGGTTTGCCCCAATGGGGGATGTGTAGAGTGAAAAAAAGGAGAGGACCAAGAACGGATCCTGAGGAACCCCGACAGCAAGAGGAAGAGGAGAGGAGGTAGAACCTGCAAATGGGGACACTGAAGGAGCGGTCAGAAGGTGTAGGAAAGAGAACCAAGAGAGAGCGGTGTCCTGGGGGCCCAATGGTGCTGAGCATGGTGAGGAGAAGGTGGTGATCCACAGTGTCAAATGCTGCAGAGAGATCCAGGAGAAGCAGCAACGAGTATTTGCTGTGATTTGGCAGTGAGGAGATCATTAGAGACTTTAATAGAGCAGTTTCTGTGGGTGTAGGGGTGCGGAAAACCCTGATTGCAGAGGGTCAAGAAGAGAGTTAGTAGAGAGATAGCGGTTTTTAAAAGGGGAGTAGACCAAAGCGTTCCAGGAGTTTAGAAAATGAAGGGCGGTTAGAGACTGGGTCGGTAGTTGGCAGCGCTTTTTAAGTAAAGGGGTTAGGGATGGCGTGTTAAGCGAGGATGGAAAGAAACCCAGTAGAGAGAGAAAGGTTAAAGATTGCGGTAAGGTGAGAGATGATAGCTGGAGAGATAGGACTGGACAAGTGGGATGGAATGGGATCACTAGAGCAGGTTTTAGGGCGAACAGATGAGAGAAGCCTGGACACTTCTTCTTCTGTCGTTGGGTCAAGGGCTGAGAGCAGACTAGAGGAGTGCCGGAAGGGGACGGGATGGGGGTTTCTTGAGGATTTAGATTTAGATGTTTTGCCGGATACTGTCTAGTTTGTCTTGGAAGTGAGTGGCCAGGTCTTCAGCACAGAGGTCAGTGGGCCGGGCCCGAAACTTTTGGGCTGAGGAGGGGAGTTTGAAAGTGTCAAACAGGCGTTTTGGGTTGTTGTGTAGTGTGGAGATGAGGGAGTGAATTTTTTTTGTTTGGCGCAGTGAAGGGCAGTGTGGTAAGTGCCGAGCATGAATTTGTAGTGGAGAAAATCTGCAGCTATCTTCGACTTTCTCCACAGTCTCTCAGCACACCTGGAACATCGCTGCAGAAAGCGAGTATGAGGCGTGTGCCATGGCTGTGTGCATCTGACTCTGGTGGTGTGGTGTCTGAGTGGTGCCAACATGTCCAGGGTGGTTGAAAGAATTTCATTGTACTGCTTGACAGCCAGGTCAGGACAGGAGTCGGAGGAGATTGGAGGCAGTGAGGACTGTATGGTGTCTATGAGTTCCTGAGTGTTCACCTTTTTCGGGCTATCATTCCAGGCTTACCTTATGCACATTGCACGTTGCTTGCAAGGGCATCTGTGATCTCACTATTATGAAGCATATGAGCCACGTCCACTGCCGTATCTGTCGCGTTTGAACGGATAGGTGACTTGTTGACTCCAATGTTTTGCCTGGATGTCCACCTCTTGGCTTTGAAATGGATAGACATACTTCATTTAGACTTCATCTTCCAGTTGTCATGGTCTCACATGATGCAGTTTTGAAATTTTCTTTGCTGAGGGACCGCTATCAATGATTTGGATGATACTGTTTCTCTTTTCTTGGGAAGTCTTCTTTATGGCTGCTCCTCAATTCAAACCAGTAACCTTTCGTTTGCAAACTAACCTAATAACACACTGAGCTATTAGGGAATGTGAGAACAGGTTGTAACAATGCAGTTCAAAGCTGTAGTGGATGTTGAGATATGGAGCCTGAGAGTCAAATGTTTAAAACATTGTTACCCTTTTGCTTGAGAACAGAAACATTTTTTGGAAGGAAAGTTTCTTAATTATGTGTTTAATGAAATATATGGATTTTTATGAAGTCCCATTGCAATTATCTGTACTTGGACTGTGCCTTGTATGAGCTCTCAATTGGCATCCAAGCTCCACATTAGTACTGGAAACAATTATGTTTTTTTTTAATTTACTAGAGCATGGTGACGAACAGAATGGCCGGCCTCATGGGTTAGCATACAGTTTCTTTTTAGACATGTGCAAGTCTGGCAAACAATGTATAGTTGCCATTCACATTCTTTGAAAAGCCAAGTGGCAATGGTGGCTCATTGGTTAGCACTGTTGCCTTCTATTGCTTACGTCCTGGGTTCATCTCCCACCATGGACAACATCTGCAATGAGTTGTGGGTTTCCTTTGAGTACTCTGGTCCCCCTCCACTCCACAAACATTCTAATAGGTTAAATTGAATTTTAGATTGTGAGCTCCAGTGGGGACAAGGACCAATGTGAGTGTTGACAATCTCTGTACAGCTCTGTATAAATATAAAAAACAAACTCCACTGTGGGAGTTGCACAAGTGCCTTGTTGTTTTACAGGACTGTCCAATGAAAAATATCTTTAAAAGTTTTTCTTACCATGCTGTTTAACAAAGCCTGCTCTTCACAGCCTGCTTCTGGCTCCCACTTCCTGTTCAGCTGTGAATGGTTCTACAGCAGAGACTGACATTTCAACTTTGCTATTCCTAGCTGTGCCTTTTAGAGGGACATTGATGATGGAGAGGTTTATACGGCAGGGCAGAAGGCTAAAGAGCTCAAAAGGGTTCAAGTTTATTAGCAAGAAACATAAACAAGCTCCTATGCTGCTGATAAGACACAGCAGAGAGAGAGATGTCAACATCCCAACCACTGCTAGAGCAGAAAAAGGTGGTCGGTAACCTAGAGAAGCTTGAAAAAAGAAGCAGGAAATAAGATCTGCTCTAGCAAAGGAAAGAAGCTAAATCAGAACAGATGAAGTAAGCAACACTACAAAAAGCTTTGACGATTGTCATATGGACAAGAGGAAACACCATTTCTACAGAGCTTAGGAGGAGTCCATGTGGGATATGTAGAAAATCCTAATCATGCATTAGAATTTCATTGGGAGACATGGGAGTATATGATAACATGTGGTAGGCCACATTAAGTTCTCCAGCTGTTGGGAAGACTTCAAGATCAACCATACTCAAACCTGCCAAGCCTACGCCCATCAGTGGTGTTTGTGCAACTTTCAGTTTTTTAGTGGAGAGCTTTGGAATTTGGCAGTGTCTTGGTGGAAATGGAGTTGAAATGGTTGGTGGTCTTTAAATTACCTGGTTTATAGAGGGGGTTATAAACGGTGGCTCCACACAACTAGCATGTTCCCAAATAGGGTATGTGAACAGGGGTTGTCAACGCCTTTAGAAGAATGAAGCAAGCAACAATACAGGAAGATTCTATGATTACCATATAGTCGGTATGGACAACAGGTGACACCATTTCTACAGAGATGAGGAAGAGCCCATGTGGGAAATGTAGAGATTCCTAATCCTGTATTACAATTTCATTGGGAGACGTGGGAGGATATATTAACATGTGGTAGGCCACATTAAGTTCTCCAGCTGTCGGGGAGACTTCAAGATCAACCATACTGAAACCTGCCAAGTATTACCTAAGTCTACGACCATCAGTGGTGTTACTGGAACTTTCAGTTTTTAGTGAAGAGCTTTGGAATTTGGCAGTGTTTCGGTGGGAAATGGAGCTGAACTGGTTGGTGGTCTTTGCTTCAAATACCTGTTAAGTTGGGTGGTCTCCCACATGATATCTGCGTCATGAACAATTTTGCTAATTAATCAATGAAAGTCTCCTGTCTCTTTGCCGACCTCAGCTATGACTATCTCATATTTTTACTGCCTTAAGGGACACAAGTAAAATTTTGTTCAGAAGGATAAAGAAAAAAAAAAAAGATAACTCTATCCAGCCCCTTGTAAGATCAAAACAATTTCAGCTCTTCCAGAATACAGATGTTGTATTTCAAGGTTCTTGAAGTTGATTTTTCCTATAAATAAAATGTCAAGTTGCAGAACAGAGATTTTCTACAAGGCAGAAGAGGTCTGGGGTGATGGAGCAAAAGGTGATACGTTTTCAGCTGGTGGTCTGATAAGCCGGTGTGGGAGAGGACCAGAATAAAGCATTCCTATTTCCTGACAGGATCGGTGACACTGACCACCATGTATGTGTCATCTTAAGGAGATCACATAGTCTTACACATGCAGAGGTTCTGCTACTGTGTCTCACGGAATTCTTCCAGGCTCTGTTCTGTCTCATCTTACTTTTTCACTTTTGAGGCTACCTATCCCCGTTGGTAAAATCACCTTCTACACTGTCTCTGTATAACCAGTCTATTGTCTCTTCATGATAAATCTTATCTGTCTTCTGTTCATCCCAGTTTTTTCCATTTACATTGACTGGCATCAGTAATGGGATATATGCCATGTACTGATATTCCACAGTCAATTTACACCTACATTACAGGTCACTAGTATTATTAGTTCTTAAAGGGATTCACCCACTAAACATATCTTTACAATACACTCTAGGAAAGAGAACTAGGACTCTGGTGCCATCTTTTGGAAATAACGTCCCTTATTCCCTCACCTAAAATGGAGATTATCACGATCCGGCGTTGTCAGTATACACGGACCAGTCCATCATCGCTATATAGCGGCCCCTGCCAGCGTAGATGGTGTAACTTACAGAGGTAGCCGAAGTGCAGGACAGGATAGCAGGTGCTGGTACGGATAACAGGACTCATCAGGTGTAGCCGTAGGCGGGTAGTGCAGTGTCAGTACTGCACTGCAATTAAACTTCCTTTATTACCAGCAAGCTTCTTGCTGGACCATTTTATAGCAGAGTATCAGGAAAATCTTCATTTCATCCTTGTCTAGTTGCAGTACATCGCTTTTCTGAAAAATCAGCCTCCAAATCAGCCATGTGAACATACCCTTACACTCAAACCTATGAAAAAGGAGCTACAGGCGAAGCACCTAGTATATTAATTGGACATTAGCTAGCAGATTTATTTGGGTGTTATATGGCGCACCATAAGGTAACATCCACAGAAGGTATTGCATACGGCACTGATTAACGTCTGCCCCCTTGTGAAGTTGACATGTTGGATGTGAATCACATCACATTCTAACATATTCTCTACTTTTAATGACCCTTAGTGAGTATGTACCCCAGTGACTACACTCACGCTACATGCACGGTGCTGTTATTTTGGTCACCATGGTAAGCTGAGAAGTTGTTCTGTGTCTGATAATTCTATACAGATGTGGATGAAACTGCTGGGGGTCCGACTGCAAGTCACAAGCCTTTTTGAAGTCTTAGTTTCTTAGTCTGGGACCACCTAGGACTACAGGTGCGGCTTTTATGTGGTTTTATTGCTATTTGTGTATAAGAAGCAGCTTCACTTCATGGGGACTTCTCCAGTCTTGTAGGAACAGCTGGTGGGTATATGTATAGGAGGCTCCTATAGAGACCAGACTCGTCGGAAAGGGTTTGCATGAGACCTGAAGATGACTGTAAGGATAGCAAATGGGTATTATATGGCAATTAGCTCTAGTACAGTGATAAAACTAACAGTGGATGTGAGCGGCAGCAGTGTGGGTCTTCTTGAGCAGTCACGGTTCTGCTTCCATTGGTGCCAGTACTGTTTATCCACCAACTAATATAATAAATTGGCTGAGTATAGAAATGGTCCAAGACAAGTTAAATAAACTGAATGTGAACAAGGCTTCAGGTCCAGATGGCTCACACCCAAGAGTTCTCCGTGCCCCTGTACATGATATTTAGAGATTCTCTAGTGACTGGTATAATGCCAGGAGACTGGCACAAGGCATATGTGGTTCCCATCTTCAAAAAGGGTTCTGGGTCTTGGCCAGATAACTGTAGACCAGTAAGTTTAACATCTATTGTGGAAAAACTGTTTGAGGGACTCATAAGGGAATATATAATAAGTGATTGCCAGGATGGTTTTACTAAGGACAGAAGTTGTCCTAAAGAGGTGAGTAGAAGTCTGGGTAGCGGGGTAGCTGTGGATATTTTGTTTTAGACTTTGCAAAGGCATTTTACACTGTCCTTCATAAGTGTCTATTGGGTAAAATAAAATCTATTGGGTTAGAAATAATAGTAATCGGATTAAAAAACTGGCTAATCGTACACAGAGAGCGGTGGTAAAGGACTCTGAGTGGTCCCCGGTTAGAAGTGGTGATCCCAAGGCTCAGTACAGGGTCCTCTTTTATTCAATGTATTTATTAATGATATAGTGGAGGGGATCAATAGCACGTTTCTATTTTTGCAGATGACACCAAACTATGTAGTGTAGAGCAATCTATGGAAGATATTCGTAAAGTGCAAGCAGACCTGGACACAGTGCTTGGGCATTCACTTGGCAAATGAGGTTCAATGTGGATAAATGTAAGGTTCTGCATCTGGGTACTAATAATCTGCAGGCATCATATGTCCTAGAGGGAGAAAAACTGGGAGAATCACTTGTTGAAAAAGATCTAGGCGTTCTTGTAGATCATAGATCTATTGGCTTATATTAAAAGAGGCATGAACTCGCAGGACAGGGATGTAATATTACTGCTATATAAAGCATTAGTGCGGCCTCACTTAAAAGAATGAAACTTATTTAGTCTTAAGAAAAGACATCTACAGGGAACATGATTAATTTATATAAGTATCTACCGTAAATGGCTCCTCCAAAAATTATGGGGAAAAGCTATTTCATGTTCCCCCTCAAAAGACAAGGGGACATTCCCTTCCTCTGGAGAAAAATGGATTTAGTCTCCAGAGGAGAAAAGCCTTGTTCACTATGAGAACTGTGAAACTGTGGAATAGCCACCTGAGGAGCTGGTCACAGCAGGAACTGTAGAGAGTTTCAAGAAAGACTTAGATAACTACCTGAAATGAAAGAATATTAATATGTATGTAGCCATGTAAAAATCATACATGCCAACTCTCCCGTTTTTGGCGGGGGGATCCCGCTATTTGGGGTCCCCTCCCCCCCCTCCCGGGGGAGTTGGCATTCCTCCCGCCGCCTGCAGGCGGCGGGGGTTCTTTAAATGGCCGCGGCGACAGAGTAGCGTTAGTGCACTACTCTGGCGCCGCCGGGCCGCTCCTACAGGCGGGTGAAGCAGCCGCTGCGCCCGCTTCACCCGCCCGGAGTCTCGCTGTGCGGGGAGGGGGCAGAAGGGATCGTTCCTCTCCTCCCCCTGTATGTCCGGCGCCGGTGTGTGCGCCGCACATACAGGTCAGCGGCGCAGGGGAAGTGACGCGCGGCTGCAGGGGAGTGACGCACGGCTGCAGGGGAGTGACGCGCGGCTGCTCTCACTTCCCCCTGCGCCGCTGAGGAGAACGTCCGGAGCGGCCGTGCTGCAGGAGCCTGGTGAGGTAAGTGGATTTTATTATTTTATTTTTATTAGCTATATGGGGGGCTCTGCCTGGCAACAATGGGGACATCTACCTGGCAACAGAGGGGACATCTACCTGGCAACAGAGAGGGCACTACCTGGCAACAGAGGGGGCATCTACCTGGCAACAGAGGGGACATCTACCTGACTACAAAGGGGGCACTACCTGGCAACAATGGGGGGGACTACCAGGCTACAGAGGGGACATCTACCTGGCAACAGAGGGGGCATCTACCTGCCAACAGAGGGGGCACTATCTGGCAACAATGGGGGCACTACCTGGCAACAATGGGGGCATCTACCTGGCAATAGAGGGGGCATCTACCTGACAACAGAGGGGGCACTACCTGGCAAACAATGGGGGCACTACCTGGCAAACAATGGGGGCACTACCTGGCAACAGAGGGGACATCTACCTGGCAACAGAGGGGGCATCTACCTGACAACAGAGGGGGCACTACCTGGCAACAATGGGGGCACTACCTGGCAAACAATGAGGGAACTACCTGGCAACAGAGGGGGCATCTACCTGGCAACAGAGGGGGCATCTACCTGACAACAGAGGGGCACTACCTGGAAACTATGGGGGAACTACCTGGCAACAGAGGGGACATCTACCTGGCAACAGAGGGGACATCTACCTGGCAACAGAGGGGCACAACCTGGCAAACAATGGGGGCACTGGAATCACAGATTCCAGCTTTCGTCCAGTGGTAGGGAAAAACGGCCCAAAATACTATTCACAGAAGAAAACTAACTAAGAAGGCCTCACTATTAAAATATAACTTATAACTTATAAAATATAATATTTAATTTAAATCTATAAAAATACACACAATGGCCACAAACTCATACAAATCTCAATACCAATTTTACCAAATAAAAATTGGTAAAATTGGTATTGAGATTTGTATGTGTTTGTGGCCATTGTGTGTATTTTTATAGATTTAAATTAAAGGTTATATTTTAATAGTGAGGCCTTCTTAGTTAGTTTTCTTTCTGTGAACAACAATGGGGGCACTACCTGGCAACAGAGGGGGCATCTACCTGGCAACAGAGGGGGCATCTACCTGACAATAGAGGGGGCATCTACCTGGCAACAATGGGGGCACTGCCTGGCAACAGAGGGGACATCTACCTGGCAACAGAGGGGCACTACCTGACAACAGAGGGGGCACTACCTGGCAACAATGGGGGCACTTACCTGGCAAACAATGGGGGCACTACCTGGCAACAATGGGGGCACCTACCCGGCAAACAATGGGGGCACTACCTGGCAACAATGGGGGCACCTACCTGGCAAACAAAGGGGGGCACCTACCTGGCTACAATGGGGGCACCTACCTGGCAACAATGGGGGCACCTACCTGGCTAACAAAGGGGGGCACCTACCTGGCTAACAAAGGGGGGCACCTACCTGGCTACAGAGGGGGCATCTACTTGGCTACAAGGGGGCATCTACCTGCCTGTAAGGGGCACTACCTGCTGATGGGGGGGGTTACTACCTGGCTATAAGGGCATCTACCTGGTTTTCTTCCAAAGCCGTTATGCAGTTAGGTGAAGTGGGTGTGGCTTTTTGAAGGGGCGTGGCATACAGACAAGATGGGCCGCCCACTAAGATCTCCTGCTTTTTCATTTTCAAAAGTTGCCAACTATGTGTAAAATTCTAGATCCAGTCTGATGGCAACTCTGGGATCAGAAATGAAAGCTTCCTTAGAGCAGATTGGTTCTTGCCTTTCAAAGCCTTCATCAGTAGGGAAACTAGGCTTAAAAAACTCCTTTTCTTCCTCCCTTCACCCACTTTTCCCCACCCTTGGTTGAACTTGATGGCCATATGTCTTTTTTCAGCCCTACTATGTAACCATGTAACTATATACTACTCTCACTTCGCTCAGTCTTAGGATATGTTCATACAGTGTTTTTGCGGGATGTACTTCAGGGTGTAATTACGCTACAATGTGCCTGAAGTATGCCCCGAAAATATGATAAAATCATAGCACTCATTGAGTATTATGATTTTACAGCATATTCCCCTATGCACAGTGTGTGCCCGTAAGAAGAAGTGACATGTCACTTCTTTCGGGAGTTTTCGCCAGGGGAAATTAAATTACAATTAGAATTATTGCCAGATTTCCCCACAGATTACAGCTCATTACTTTAGGTCCCAGCATGGAGACATTTTTGGTTCAGTATGAAAACTGTCTAGCAGTATACTTTCTTGTTGCATAGCACCAGTCAATGCTCTTAGGGACGCATCCAATCCAGCTCACCCTTTCTTTTTTCCATAGCACTATATGAATGAAAGCTGAGCTCTTGATTGGTTGCTATGAGCTTGATTGGTTGCTATGGGCAACAAAGTCTTACTACGACACAGTTTTCACACATGAGGCCCTTTGTATTTAGTTTATTGTCAAGGGACCCTTTTTACAGTTAGGAATTGACCAAGGCAAAGAATCCCTTTAAATGATAGCGTTTTTGATTGATGGTTAACGTAAAGTGTATTGGTGCCATACATAGCCGATGAGCAGTGTATACATTATAAAAAGTGTGCATGAGTTGGACGGGGCACATAGGGATTATGGGCCACATGTATGGAAACTGTCTAGGTTTACAACTCACTGTGTTGCCCCTAGCAACCAATCAGAGCTCATTGAACCCATCTCTGCGCCCTCTCATTTTAATATGGTGCTCTGATATAATGAGAGGGGCTCTGATTGGTTGCTATGGGCAAACAAAGAAATCTTAGACCAAGACACAGGCATTTACTACATGTGGCCCTATGTTCTTTATACTGGAAACAGAGTGGGAGGGTTAGTTATAGTACAAATCACTGATGGGAGTGGTTAGATGTTTTAGAGAATGAATGGTGCTGTAATATTATTAGTAATAAAGTTTATTTAAATAAGCAATAGAGGAAGTAATAAAAAAGAAAACAACAAAGAAAAGAAAAAAATTAGACAAAGGGAAAGGTCCCTGTCCATAACAAACTTACCACACATAGGTTGCCAACTTTTGAAAATGAAAAAGCAGGGATTTGTGCGCGGCGCGCTAGGCGTCGTGGCAAAATTTGCTTGGGCACGACCCATCATTGGTATGCACGCCCCTCTAAAGCCACAACCAACCACTAAATCTGCATAACGGCTTTGAAGGATAGCCAGGTAGATGCCCTTATTGCAGGGTAGTAACCCCCCATAAGCAAGGTAGTGCCACTCTACACGTCAGTAGCTGCCCCCTTGTAGCCAAGGTTAGATGCCGCTCGGTAAGCAGGTAGGTGCCCCTTTGTTAGCAGGTAGGTGACCCATTGTTGCCAGGTAGTGCCCCCATTGGTTGGCCAGCTAGTGCCCCCATCTGTTGCCAGGTAGTGCCCCTCTGTTGCAGGTTATAGATGACCCTCTGTTGCCAGGTAGATGCCCCCTCTGTTGCAGGTTAAGTGGCCCATTGTTTTGCCCAGGTAGATGGCCCACTCTGTAGCCAAGGTAGATGTCCCCTCTGTTTGCCAGGTATGTTGCCCAATTGTGCCAGGTTAGTGCCCCCAATTGTTTGCCAGGTAGTTGCCCCCTCTGTTGCCAGGTAGTGCCCCCTTCTGTTTGCCAGGTAGATGCTACCTCTGTTGCCAGGTAGATGTCCCACCTCTGGTGCCAGGTAGTGCCCCTCTGTTGTCCAGGTTGATGTCCCCTCTGTTGACCAGGTAGTGCCCTCTTCTGTTGCCAGGGAGTGCACACACCTCTGTTGCCAGGTAGTGCCCCCATGTTGCCAGGTAGATGTCCCTCTGTACGTTGCCAGGTATGTGCCCCCTCTGTTGCAAGGTAGTGCCCCCTCTGCTTGCAGGATGAGCCCCCATTGTTGCACAGGTAGTGCCCCCTCTGTTGCCAGGTTGATGTCCCTCTTGTTGCCAGGTAGTGCCACCGCTGTTGCCCAGGAAGAGCCCCCATTGTTGCCAAGGTAGTGCCACATTGTATGCCAGGTAGTGCCCCTCTGTTGCCAGGTAGTGCCCCTCTGTTGCCAGGTAGATGCCCCCTCTGTTCGCCAGGTAGATGTCCCTCTGTGGACAGGTATGTGCACCCCTCTGTTGCCAGGTAGATGTCACCCTCTGTTGCCAGGTAGTGCCCTCTCTGTTGCCAGGTAGATGCACCCGCTCTGTTGACAGGTAGTGCCACCTCGGTTGCCAGGTTAGATGTTTCCCCTCTGTTGCCAGGTAGTGCCCTCTCTGTTGAGTGTAGTGCCCCTTCTGTTGCCAGGTAGGCCCCCCATTGTTGCAATGGTAGATTGTCACCTCTGTTGCCAGGTTGATGTCCCCCTCTGTTGCCAGGTAGTTGCCCCCTCCTGTTGCCAGGAAGAGCCCATTGTTGCCACGTTAGTGCCCACATTGTTGCAGGTAGTGGCCCCCTCTGTTGCACAGGTAGTTGTTCACCCTCTGTTGCCAGTAGTGCACCTCTGTTGCCAGGAAGAGCCCCATTGATGCCAGGTAGTGCCCTCTGTAGCTGGGTAGTGCCCCAATTTGTTGCCAGGAAACCCGCCCCCCACCTAGCTAAATAAAAATAAAATAATAAAATCCACTTACTCCTCACCTGGACTCTGTGCTCGGACCAGCTCCCAGACACGATCTCCTCAGCGGCGCAGGGGGAAGTGTGAGCACGCGCCGAGTCACTCCCCTGCAGCCGCGCGTCACTTCGATCCACCTGCGCCGCTGACATGTATGTACGGCGCACATCCACCGGCGGCGGACTTACGGGGAGGAGGGAGCGATCCCTCCTGCCTCCTCCCCTGCAAGCGAGACTCCGGGCGGGTGAGCGGGCAGCAGCGGTCAGCTTCACCTGCCTGTAGGAGCGCCCCCGGGGCGGCGAAGAGTAGCGCACTAGCACTAATTTCTGGCGCCGCGCCAGGCCATTTAAATAGCCCACGCGCCTGCCTGGTGGGCGGGAGGGAATTGCCAACTCCCCCGCGCCTGAGGGGGGAGGGGACACCAAAATAGCGGGGGACCCCCCCACCACAAAACGGAGAGAGTTGGCATGTATGCCTTTACACTGTACAAGAGAGTAAGCAATGCACACAAGAGCTTACACTCTACAGGAGAAAGGTCCCTGCCCATAACACCTTACACTGTACAAGAGAGTAAGCAATGCACACAAGAGCTCACACTCTACAGGAGAAAGGTCCCTGCCCATAACATCTTACACTGTACAAGAGAGTATACGCTGCACACAAGAGCTTACACTCTACAGGAGAAAGGTCCCTGTCCATATAAAAACCTTTACCACTGTGCAAGGAGTATAGCTGCAAAACAAGTGCTTACCACTCCTTACATGGAGAAAGGTCCCCTGGCCTTAAAACTCACTTACACTTTACAAAGAGGAGTAAGCAATGCACACAAGAGCCTTACACTCTACTGGAGAAGGTCCATGCCCTTAACATGTACACTGTACAAGAGACTTAGCATTTGCACACTAGAGTCACACTCTACAGGAGAAAAGCCTCTGCCCATAACACCTTACACTGTGCAAGAGACTAAGCAATGCACACAAGAGCTGACACTCTACAGAAGAAAGGTCCCTGTCCATAACACACACTGTGCAAGAGAGTAAGCAATGCACACAAGAGCTTACAATTACAGGACGAAAGGTCTGCCCAATAAACACTCTTATCACTATGGAACAAGAGACTTAGCAATGCACACAAGAGCTCACACTCTACAGGAGAAAAGCCTCTGCCCATAACACCTTACACTGTGCAAGAGACTAAGCAATGCACACAAGAGCTTACACTCTACAGAAGAACAGGTCTCCTTGTCATAACACAACACTGTGCAAAGAGAGGTAAGCAATTTGAAATAGAGCTCAACTCTACAGGAGGATAAGCCTCTGCCCTTAACACCTTCACTGAGCATGGAGATAAGCAATGACAAACACAAGAGCTTACACTCTACAGGAGAAAGGTCCCTGCCCATAACACCTTACACTGTACAAGAGACTTAGCAATGCACACAAGAGCTCACACTCTACAGGAGAAAGGCCTCTGGCCATAACACCTTACACTGTGCAAGAGACTAAGCAATGCACACAAGAGCTCACACTCTACAGGAGAAAGGTCCCTGCCCATAACTATCTTACACTGTACAAGAGAGTATACGCTGCACACAAGAGCTTACACTCTACAGGAGAAAGGTCCCTGTCTATAACACCTTACACTGTACAAGAGAGTAAGCAATGCACACAAGAGCTCGCACTCTACAGGAGAAAAGCCTTGCACCATAAAACCTTTACACGGTGCAAGAGACTAAGCAATGCACACAAGAGCTTACACTCTACAGAAGAAAGGTCCCTGTCCATAACACACACTGTGCAAGAGAGTTAGCAATGGACACAATAGCTCACACTCTACAGGAGAAAAGCCTCTGCCCATAAACCTTATCAAGTTGCCAAGATGATAAGCAAATTGCACACATGAGCTTACACTTATACAGGAAGGAAAGGTCCATGGTCCATAACACCACACTGTGCAAGAAGAGTAAGCAATGCACCACAAGAGACTCACACTCTACAGGAGCAATGTCCCTGCCCATAACATCTTACACTGTACAAGAGAGTATACGCTGCACACAAGAGCTTACACTCTACAGGAGAAAGGTCCCTGCTCATGAGAGCTTACACTGTACAAGAAAGTAAACCCTGCACACAAGTGCTTACACTCTACAGGAGTAAGGTCCCTGTCCATAACACTTTACACTGTACAAGAGGGTAGACCATGCACCCAAGAGCTTACACTATCTATCATGGGGAATAATAATAACAGTAGAACTACAAGAACCAGCCATCATGGACAGAGGCATAACTTCAAGCTCTTGGGCCCTAGTGCAAAAGGTGTAATGGGGCCCCCCAGTTGCCACGTGTCATTAATAATACTGCTGTCTTCTTATGTGGCAAAGGGCTTTTGGGGCCCCCTCAGGATGCAAGGGCCCCGGTTAGCGGAACTGCTACCGCTGCACCCCTGTTAGCTGCGCATGGGTCAGATATAAGATGCAGAGTAATGTAACAATGTGAGGACATGATAGGAGCTGAGATATTTGTGAGCAGGTCATGTTGGGTGTTGGCCATGGGATATCGTTTTAGCTGAAATAAAGTTATGTCATAAAGCTCTCCATGAAGAAATTAGTGTTGGAGGCATCCTTAAACCAAGTACCAGGCAAATCAGATGCTCCAAGACTAAAAGGGTGCAGCACGGGAGAAGTACTGGCATGAGAGGATGTAATAGTGAAGATGAGAAATGCAGGTCATTGGCTGAGTGAAGAGCATGAGAGGGTTAGTGGATGGACATGAGAGGGTTGATGTATGACGTAGTCTAGGAGAATTTGGTAAACTGTAGGCTGGTTCTAGTCATAGCTTGATGGCAGTGTGTGTGTAATCTAGAATGATACATGATGAGATCTACTGGACAGACAGAGATGTTGTGGGGCAGTGAGCGATGGCTAATCATAAAGGAGATGCTGAATAATATGTATTGATGCAACATCTGAGGACCCCTTGATCTTCCGTATACTAGTAAAAGTGCTCTTGGGAGTTCCTGGGGTGGTCAGTGAGTCAGAAATATTTTTGGAGCTGGTGACTCTCTTCTGTGTGATTGCACAGGATGGTACAGAAGCTGCAGAGTGTAGGAGACAGGAAAGGCTGGAACACAGGAGCACACGGCTAATCCTCCATGGATGATTTTCCACCATGGTACAGCCTAGATCTTTGTTTAGGAAATGTGGTAGATAAGACCCTTTCTTTACTCCCCCAAACACTACTCCCCTTTCCAGACTCCGGTTATGTTAAACTTGCAGCAACCTCCTATTCTCTCATACGTCTGAATTATTAAAACCATGTGTAGTCAGATTAATATTGTGATTCAAATAAGTGACACCCGAGTTAAAAAGGGTACAGATAACATGGAAATGGTCTATGAGTGTCTCACCTCGTTGTGAAGCTATTAATATCTTGGGAGAGGGAAAGTGACCACTGTAGGTGCGGTATTCCCTTTCCCCAAAAATCCCCCCTGTCACATAGCCCCTTCCTGTGGTTATAGCTCACTGCTGTACCTGATAGAAAACAGATGTTAAAGGAAAATTTCTACATATCATGGAAAGTGCAGAGTCATGAATGATGGCATTTACCATTGGCCACCCCCACCCAATAAAGCACTATCGGACTAGCACCAGCGAGCGAGCAGAAAAGCATAAACACTTTCGTGTTTGGTATTACACTTGCACAGGGATTATGTAATACTACCAAATGAGCTGCTACTACTACACTAAGATATTTGAATACACTGGCCAGGACTAATGCATGTAGTAATACTACTACTACACAGAAATATGTACACATTCACCAGGTCCAATACATGTAATAGTACTACTACACTCAGATACGTGTACAAACTGCCCAGCTCTAATACATGTATTACTACTTCACAAAAATAAGTTCACAATTCCAGGGTCCAATGCATATAATACAGCATTACTGTATTTTCTTTTTTATATAGTTAAAAAATATTTTGGGGTTACTTCTACTTTCTATGGATTTATGTATTCTGTCTCTAGCTTTGCTGCCTCTAATCTTTTTTTACATATTTAAGTTTTTCCTTATAGACTTTTTGTGTGGCTCTTCACTGACCTCCTGTTTTGTAGCTGAAACGCTTTTTTTTTGTTTTTTATTGCCTCTTTACATCTCTGTTGATCCACATTGGGTTTTTCCTGTTTCTAATAATTTTTTCTACCATAATTATTATTATTATGTATTTTTTTTTCTTTAACTGTATTTTTATTGACATATCAAGGTTAAAACCACTGCTAATAAAAGAGTAATCATATCACTAACATATATCATTGTGTTATAAACCAGATGTACACTATTCAATATAGAATTCCATATTTCCAAGTGTGTTAGAGAATTAGATATTGCTATGAAAACACTATTAAATCACTAAACTCTCCAAAAATTGTGATATCTAAATCAGTTAACAAGGACAACGATAGCAAGACCACATTAGGGGGAGGGGGGGGGACACGTAAGGCAACTCGTAGGTCCGCGTCGCATAGCCATCCGGCCAAGGGAGTAGTCTTAAGAAGTCTTGGGTGATCCTAAAAATAATCCAAGCTTTCCTTATCTTGCCAAAGGACTACTATTTCGTCGCGCTAAGGGCTGTGTGGTATTCATTTGCCTGATCTCCTGAACCCGGGGGCAATACAGTGTCCTACCAAGGGGAGGGAAGTTCTGTTCAGTGCGCTGCTAAAACATTTGGCTGCCAATTGCGTGATAATACACAAGAACAATATACAGAAGCCGACCATAGAGTTGGAAACAGGATATTCAAGGACATAGGTCTGATAGCATGAAGGAGGGATCCTGGTTTGAACACCTCAAAAGCCATAGACTGGATCTTATTTACAGAATGGAAACCATCTCACAGGCCCAAAATATATGAGGAACAATCTCGCCCTGGTCTCCCGCATCTCAAACACACATCCTCGCGTACCAAAGGGTTTAACCTATGTAGTAATGCAGGTGTATGAAACCAGTACATTAGCACTTTAGATTGATTCTCCTTATTCTGGTTAGAAGCGGAGACAGGAACCGCCTGCGCCATATACTCGTCCACTCCTCCTGCGATATCTGCGATCACAGAAGTCTTCCACATTGCGACATGTAAAAGGAGGCCGGATATTTAGGTCTACCTGCTCAGGGGCATGTTAGGATCCGATTTTTTGTCGAGATCAGGTCCCTGGTAGAGACTCCGTTCGACAGAGTGTTCAAAGAGGGATGGCTTGGTGACCCTATTATGCCAGACGACCTCATGTAATGTTTAATTTGCAGGTGTCAGAGAAGAGAGTGGGAGGGTGTAAGTCAAGCTAGTTTGGAGTTACGAGAAAGGTCTGATTTCAATGGTGCGGTCATTCACTATATCGACAAAGCGGGAAACAGTTTTGGCCTCTAAACCACGGTCTCCACCGGAGGTCCCAATTCAACCCGTTTGGAGCAAAGGATGAAACCACTATTGCGTCATTGGGGAAGCCTCTGAGCACAGCGAGAATCTCTTAAAGCACCTCTGCCATATCAATCTCGTCAATGACATGGAATGCGCAGGGAGAAAATCATTGTTTTTATCAGTTGTGGTCCGCCCATAATAGTGAATTTGGATTGGTAGGAGCCCTTCAGTAGTTTCTCCTGCTCTCATCTCATCTGGTGTAGGAGTAATCGAGAGTCGCCCTGCCCAGGAATGATATGGCCCTCAGGTGTGGATGCCCAGTAATATTTGTGATGTCTGGACGATATGACCCCCCTGATCCCTTCACCATCAATAGTATACTTCTTGGCATCCGGTGCTCTATGCGGGCCCAAATGAACGTGGATGAAGTCTGCTTGCAAAGCCCTGAGGGCGCAAGAGGAACCGGTAACGCAAGGTCTCCGACTAGATACATAGTTTTTAGGTGTAAAGCTGGACATTTGATAGCAGCTTGCGTATCCAAAAAGAGACAGTGTTAACTTATATTACAACGTTCTAAGAGTTGTTTATTCGACGGTTATAAGCTTAGGGAAAGTTTATGTCTATAAAGTGAGAATATCACCGACGTTAATTTATTCCCTAGTATTTTCAACGCTTCTGTCTGTCCATCGGTATCGATAGTGAGCCCTAAGATGGTCTACCAAAGTTCCCCGGGAGGGCCACAAGGAAATGGCCTCAGTTTTGGAGGTGTTTACTTTTGTTGCCCGATTTAGGATACCAAATCGGCTTCTAGAAGGGAATGCAGATTGGGGCAGCGAAATCACTGGGTCTACAAGGCGTCCTAGATCACGTCATCCGCGTATAGTGAAATGTTGAACTCTCTCCCTTTCACTAGAACCCAGTTGATATATGGGGACTATCTTCATCCGCCGCTGCTAGGGGCTCAATTACACAAGGCAAACCAGCAGGTGGAGGATAAAGGGCATACCTGTCTGGTGCCATTGCTAATTTAAATATTTTTGGGTGGAACATATGCGTGAGGTAGCCGGATAGTGGCAGCGTGGGGCAGAGTGAGTCCTCCGTAACGCGGTTGTCAAAATGGGCCAGTGATCCCAAAGGCTCGGTGTGTGCAGAAGAGGAATGAACCAATTAAGCGGTCATAAAGGCCTTTCTCGGCGTCCATACTTAATAATAAGCATGGGTACTCCCTATGCGGTTGACAACATCAAATGTGATTCCAATGGCCCTCCTGCGTGTTTTCCCCACCCTGACGACCGGGGATGAATCCCACTTGATTCTTGTGTATTAGGTGGTGGTAAGTGGGAGGAGAGTCTATTCGCCAAAATTTGGTTTAAGATTTTTTAATCTGCGTTTTCAACATCGTAAATGGCCTGTAGTGCCACACTCCAAGGATCTCCCATGATTTGGGTATAAGGGTTACTTAAAAATGCAACATTGAGTCTGGTATGGGAAGAACCGCGAAGTAGAGGAGTTGTTACAATAAAGCACCAATAGGGCCTGGGGAAGCATACTGGGGTTGAAATATCTGATAGTACAGAATAAGAAAAGCCAAATCTGGGGCCCGGGGCCTTACCCGAAGGGAGGACTTCCCGATGACCACCTCCTCGCTAATTTCCTTCTTCCAATGGGGCATTTAGGGATTTCTAATGCCTCTGGAGAAAGAACCGGTAAATTACATGTATCCAGTAATAATGATCTCAATTTGACTCGATCAACATTCCCCCCTGGCAGGCCGTCCGGGATGTTGTAAAGATTCTAACTAAGAAAGAGTGGGAATAAATTACTGAATGGCTTTTGGATCATAGACCGGGGTCCCTCTGCTATCTTTGAGAGCATGAGGAGTCCGGCTGTTCCCGTTTACACATCCACTTAACTTCCTGGCCAGAAGGGTATGCGATTTTATTTTGCCTTTTCATAATATTTGTTGTATAATATATAAAAACAAGTATCTCTCTGCTCCACAGCCTTGCCAAAATGTATAGTTTCGGCTTCTCAAAACAATATCTTTCTCAATGTGGGTTTGTAGGCAGCTTAACTTGCTTCCAATTGGCGCTGCATCAGTGGAGTAGTCCTTCCACTTCTGCATTTCTTTCCCTTTTACAATCTGGTATCCCCAGATGCTATTAAACTCCACTCCTTCTGCAATACCGCCTTGTGAGCCTCCAGAGGACAAGCCGGCGGACGATATCGACACTTTCATTAACTCAAAAGTAATTTAGAGATGTGTCTTCTCAATTCTCTTTATGTATCGTGTTTTGGAGGAGTGACTCATTCAACCTCCAATGCCAAACCCTAGCGATGAATTAGAGGTTTAAAAGTCAGGCTAACCGGAGCATGTGCGACCAGTTATAGCCCCCATTTCCGCAGTACGCACCATACGGAGAGTATAAAATGTTACCGAAATTGTATTCGATTCGCGGAATGGGTTTGGTGTGGAGCGGAAAACGAAGGAAAAAAGGTCTTCTCCGTCGGGTGAGCGATTCTACACTGATCAAACTCAATCTATACTTACGGACCAGTTGCCTGAATCCCTTGGAGACACTTCGCTGGGATGAAGTGTAGCGCTTGGGATCCGTGAAAAGTATATCATAGGCATCCGAGAAATCAGATTGAAGTTATCCGGCCTATTATGACTGCCGACGGCGTGAAATGGGTAGCTTTTCAGGTGGCGTGTCGGCGGTCAGGAATCGCTAGCCTGTCTGTATTGGGAAGCATAGGAAATTGCATAGCAGTATTAGGGGTAGCCCCATTTGCCCTTAGTATCAAAAACTCCCACCTGGTCTGCTATTGAATTCAATACCGTAAATTGGGCAGGCACGTGTGAGTAGTATAGCCACCTCCAGCCTTTTTCCTAGTTTCCTGTGAGGCATAAAGGTGCTTTGGGTACAATGTGCTTAAGAAAGTTTAATATTTCCAGTATTATGTTTTTAAAGGCCATTGTATTCCAGGGCAATGTACATTCGAGGGGGTTACATAACATTACATAAGTCAAACGGGCTACAGTGTTAAGGATATATGGACAATTGGCATGACAGAGGGAGAGAGGACCTTCCGCGAGGGCTTACAATCTACAAGGAGGGGGAAAGAGACAGGAGTGAGGGAACAGACATGTCTCTGGTGGAAGTAGTGACAAGTTTAGTGAAGGTTATTGGCAAGCCTGAAGAAATGGTTTTCAGGTAGCTGGTGAAAGTGGAGTGCGAGTCTGATGTGTTGGGGAGTGAGTTCCTGTGTGTGGAGTGATGCACAGGAGAAGTACTTGCGAGACGGTTGTGTGTGGTGCTGATAAGGGTGAGAGCAGAGAGAGAAGGCTATTATTTGTGAGGAGCGGGAGAGTGCGTGGAGGGGTGATTTTTGAAATTAGGGCAGTAGATGTATGGGAGGGAAAGGAGGTCATGTAGAGACTTGTAGGTCATGGTTTGTAGCTTGAAATGAATCGCTGGGCAATGGGAAGTGTAGGTTCTGCAGAAGGGGAGAGGCTAGAGGATTAGAGGAGAAAGGTGGATAGACGGGAGCAGTGTTAAAGGATGGATGTGGTGGGAGCGGGGTGCTAGCTGAGGCAAGCTGAGAAGGACTGTTTGCGTGTTTGTCTAGGCGGGGATTGACAAGGGCGTTTGGACAGTATTTTTTGTAGCGAGTGTCATAGTTGGATGGATTTGAGCGGATGCGAGAGATGTTTTTAAGTGGAGGCGGCTGGCAGAGGTAAAGGGCTTGGATGTGGGTTGAGATAGAGCAGAGTCTAGGATTACCCCAAGGCAGAGGACTGGCTGGACCGTTGTGAGGTGTAGAGCCGTTGACTGTAAATAGAAGAGATCAGGGGCAGGGGTAGAGTTGGATGGTGGATAGATTGATAAGTTCCTGTTTTTTCTCCAATTTAGTTTTTGGGAGACGTTTTGTGAGAAGAAGGAAGAAAAGAAGATGGAGGACAAAACAGGCAGGGATCCGGGAGAGGTAGAGAAAGTGACTTGGGCGGTGGATGTTGAGTTGGGTTCATCAGCATACAGATGGTAATGAAAGCCATGTTAAGGATATGAGCTGACGGGAGACAAGAGTGTAGAAGAGAAGAGTAGTGGGACAGGACTGACCCATTGGGGACACCGACAGAGACGGAGGACGGGCTGGTGGTGGTAGAGCGAGAAAGTGAGACTCTGAAAAGTCCCGTTCAGTGAGGTTGACGAGGAGATCAAGGAAAAGAAGCAAGTATGTGATTGCGAGGGAGGAGACGGATTTGTACAGGAGGAGAGTGGTCGACAGTGTCAAAGGCAGAGGACAGGTCTAAGTGGAGGAGCACTGATTGGGGCATGAGGCTATAGCAGTTACTAGGTCATTAGTGACTTTGGTGGTAGGGCGGTTTTCGGTAGTGTGGGGTGGGTTCGGAAAACCAGATTGTATGGGTTCATGAAGAGAGTTGGAGGTAGGAGGTGGAAGGACAGCTGAAGATAGAAGTGCTGCTCGGGAGTTTGGGAAGCAAAAAGGGAGCAAGTGAGATGGGGTCGATTGTTGGACAGTGAAGAGGGTCAGGGTTGTTTTTTTTAGGATTGGAGTGAAGTAGCATGTTCTAAAGGGACAGAAGGGAAGAAGATTGCCAGAGGTTTCGTCGATAGGTTGAAGGTTGGAGTGAGGGTGGGATGATAGAAGCTGCGGTCTGGGATGAGGTGTGGATGGCAGTGGGTCAAGACTACAGGTGTGTGGTTAGGATTTGGACAGTAGGAGGAGTGCCTTGTCTCGAGGTGTCGTGGGGAAGCAAGTTATGGGGGAGAAAGAGCAGTTTGCAAGGGTTGAGGAGGGAATGGTGGGGAATGTGGGCTGAAGCTTTCTCTGTTGTGGTTGTTCTTCTGAAGGAAGCTGAATGGCAATGTAATCTGCTCGAAAGGAGGGATGGGGGAGGAGGGTGTTGGATGGACGGAGAAGAGAGTTGAAGGTTTGAATAACTTGTTGGTGTTGTGGGAAAGGGATGATTTGAGCGTGGTGAAATAGTCCTGTTGGCTGAGGCGAGTGCGGACTTAAATGGTTGACTGTGAGGTGTTTGTATAAAGGCAAAGTCATCAATGGAGTGAGGTTTTTACTTCCAGGGCGTTCGGACAGCTCTGGAAGCTAGCTTCAGTTGGTTTAGTGGACGGTACTGTGTGCAGGGTTGTCTGTTATTTTGCGGGTTCTCGTTGTGTGTCGAGAGCGACTGAGTCAAGGACGTGTGCTGATTGTGCTGGTTGTTGAAGAAAGTGGTGGCATGCGTCTGGGTCATTGAATGAGGAGAAGATAGTGGAAAGAGGTGCAAGTGTGGTCAGAGAGTGTTGGTGGGTGTGGTTTGTAGATTTGCGGGGTCGTACAGATATGAGACAGGAGGAGCAGGTGGGGAGGAGATAGTTGGTGAAGGTAAGCAGGTTATTGGTCGGAACTATAGGGTGTGGAAAGTTAGAGAGTGTCAGTTAAGGGGCAGAGGAGGGTGAAGGATTGAGGACCAGTGGTGTTCCATCTTTGTGAGTGGCTCCTGAGGTCCACTGGGAGAGTTGAAGGAGGAAGCAGGAGTGAAAGGAGTTTGTTGAAAGCTGGGTGGGGGGTGTCGATTGGGATGTGAAGTCTCCCATGATTGATATTGGGATGTCGGTGGAAAGAAGGTGGAGAAGCCAGGAAGCAAAATGGTCAAGAAAGGTGGTAGCAGGGCTTGGTGGGCCTAGACAACAGCCACTTGGGAGGTCGGTGGGGGCATAGATGAGTGGACAGTGTGCACCATAAGGTATGTACTATCACCAGTGGGCGACTAAGAGATGTTTTTAAAGATCTACCATTTATTTTTTGTTCTGCGATTTTTTAAAACTTTCGTCCCAGTCAATACTGTTTTCAGGGCCTTCTATGGCAGGATGATTAGCCTTCCTCAAAATCAGTGTTTTTGTGGCTCCATGACAATAAGCTCTATTGAAGGACAAAATTGGGTTCTACCTCATGGGGGTTTTTTCCCTTTCCCCTGGTTCCCAAACTTTAAACAAAATGGGCGGAAAATGGATGGACGTATTATTTTTTCAAGGGCCTTTTCCAAAAAATTTTGTAACTATATGAGTGTAACCCTTGTTTTTGGTCCCAAAACTTTAAAAAATACTACATTTGATGTAAACAAAATTGCCCCGGTTCAATAAAAAAAATTTCCCACTACACTATTTATGATAAACAAATTTCCCGGTCCCATAAGGTAATAATATTTTAATGGTTTTTGTACACATTTCCCGGGGGCCGAAAAACAAATAATTCTTTAGACTATAATGTTTTTTTCACTTGGGCCCAAAAGTCCAATACATAGAAAAACACTATAATTTTGATTTTGGATATGGAAAGAACCCGGGCCCCCTCGAAAAAATACCCCATTCAAACACAAGAATTTAAAAGAACAAAAAAACCCCCTTTACTTTTTTGGTTTTCAAATTGGGCCCAGGGTTTATTCAAAACCCCCATAAGTACAACAAAAATGGAAGGGGTCAGGTGGGGGGAAGTGCTAGACAATTTGTGTGATTTTTCCCCGCTGGGCTGACATTTTCAGCCCCCGGCCCGACAGCAAAAAAGGGGGGGGCACGCTCTGGCCGCCTTTTGCAGAAACCCGTACACTTTAGGGGCACCAAAAGACCCTTTGAAGATTTCCTCACTCCCGATTAACCCATTGCCCCCTGGATGCCATTTCCCAAAAACCATCCTTAAGGCTGGCCAATTCCCAAAACTCCAAACCCCTTCACACCTTGGGGGTTTAACCAAACCTCAATTTAGTTAAAAATTTGTTCCCCCATAACTTGCCTGCAATTACCCCAAAAACCCTGCCCCCCCGGGAGAGCCCTTTGACCCTTAAAGGGCTCGACCCCCCAAAAAACTCCCCTAATACCCAAAAATCACAAAATGCCACTAGCAATTTGCTCTGCCTGGAAAGTCCCTAAAAAATTCATTTTCCATGGCCAAACAAGACAAATCCACAAAACCAGGAAGGGAAAAAAAAAAGATGTATAACCCCCACTATACTAATTGGGGCTGTGATCCAATAGTTCAAGGATAAATAGTAAGTGAGCAATGGGGGCTTTAACCCCCAATTTAGGGGAGCGTAAGGGGGCTCACCCAAGAATCATAACTTGGGGCATTTTTGTGAATCCAAAAACTCCCTCACTTTGATGATCATCGAGCTATAATTTAAAATATTTCCCTACTTTTAAAAAACTCTAAACCCTGAATCAGTCGAATTTAGTTACACTGTTCATCATACAGTGCCCAAAAAGGGGGGTATTTCTGACCCAAAAAAACACCACCCCCAGTAACCCAAAAGCCCCAATATGCCCCCCCAGCACCCATACTATGTTCTTTACCATGAAAAAAAGTACCAAAAGAAATTATTTCCCCTTAAGAAACGATTTAAAAAATATAAAATATGTAATATCCCGTCAGAAACCAGTATTAAACAGCACGACAAATAGGCCCTACAATAAACTAACCAGTCTTGCCAGCTTATAGCAAGAGCAAGGGGGAAAGTTTCCACAAAACCCAAATTCCAAAGGCCTTTTTTTCCATTCATTTAGTTAATCTCAAAACCCTTAAACCCCTGCGGCAGATTGAATCAAGGGCCTCCAATTCCCTCTCCTGCCTGGCCATTATCACCAGCCCAAAGGGGCCCCCTTTTGAGAGAGCCAACCGTTGTTCTGGGAGAATCCCCCAAAAAAAACGGGGTCGTCCACTGTGGTAAACATTTTTTTGCTTTTTCCCTTCTTGACGTCCATAATCGCTGAATGACATGGCGCAGTCTGGGGCCTTTGTGTGGAAATCGTTGCAGTAGTAGATGTAGGCCAGCCCCTCTTGAGTACCCGTATTCTGATTGTTACGAGCGTATACCCGATAAAGCCGCTATGATGTGCCAGCCTTGTCCTATGAAAACCATGAGAGCAGCATGGCTACACACATTAATACACAACCTCTTATCAAAATTACTTTTTTCACCCAAAAAAATGGGCCCTTTAAAAGTTTCATCATTTTAAGTCTTTTTTCCGGCCCCAGACTAATTTACAGATGTAATTTTTTTTTTTTTTTAAATAAAGTTGAGACTTTTTGAGGTACTAAGGGGCGAATTGTATCATCAAAAGCTTTCAGAAAAACAGGGGGAGGGTAGAGGACATAATGCGATGTTCTTTCCCCTCCCATCACAGGCCCCTACCCCAAGTTTCAAATAAACAGGAAGCCATATCCAAAGATGTTATTGTCCTTGGCTAAAATGTGAGCCACCCAAGGACCCATAATTACATATTAATTTAAAGAACCCAATTTACGGGCTATGAAGATTTTAAAACCCAACGCTTGCAAATATCTTATAAAACTGTCCCATATTAACCAAAAATTAGAAAATGCCGATCAGTGTAAAAGCAGAGCCCGTGTTTATTTCGATGTCCAACTAGTAATGGTAAAATTTAAAAATAAGACCCAAAGTAAACCCTGCTCTTTTTTTCCCCCCTAAAAGGGAAGGAGGTCCTTGAGATAAAAAAATTGGCGCATTCAGTATTTGAAACCAGTTACCCCAGCGGCCCCGAGGCCCCAAAAAACCCCAATCAGGCACAAAGCGACTGGCGACAAAAAACCCATAGGATTGGAAAAAACCCATTACCCCGGCCGACCCCACCGGTCGGAGGGCCCCAAAAAGCGCCATGCGGTCAACCATTTTCTGCTCACGGGGATAACCCCCGGAAGAGCCACCTGCCGCCGCGTCAAAAATAAAAACAATCGTTGTGCTAAGGACTGGCGACCAAATCCCCAAAGGGAAAAAAAAAACCCTTTACCCCCCCGTACTCCCTGGTCGGGGCCCCAAAAAGCCGCCGGGTAAACCCGTTTTTTGCTCTCGGGGATAACCCCCTGAAAGAGCCCCCTTCCCCAGATCTCTTAAAAAAACAATTAATCCTGAGGGAATATCCCCATATGACTCCCTCACCCCAATTTACTTTTTGTGATTAATTATATATAATATTTATATATGTATATATTTTATTTTATATTTTTATATAGGGTATTATATATATATATTTTTTTTTTTTTTTTTTATTTTTTTTTTTTAAAAGGAATGAAAACCATTTCCAGCTTTGGAGCCTCCATCGTCCCCAGAAAAAACCAAATTTTGGGGGTCCATCCCCATGAGGAAACCCCAAATTTTAAAAACCCCCACTAAAGGCCCACAAAGAACTTTGAACAAAAGGGTTGTATTTAAAACTAAAAGGAAGGGGGTCTTTGAAGTAAAACGATCAGGCGATTTTACAATGCTTGAAACCCCTTTCCCCTGCCGATTTTACATGGCTCAGGGCACCGTAACCCCCTCTGGGGATTGTTAACCAGCAGCTCGCCGGGACACCACCGCACGAGCCTCCCATAATCCCAGACCACACAAAAAACTACGGGGGGGGGAGGACCATCCCCCTGATGAAACCCAAAAACCTGAAGTTAAACACTCCAAAATCAATTCCCAAAGCCCCCCTCCCCAAGGGCCCGATTTCGCAGGGTTAGTATGCAAAATGAAAGGGGGAAAGGGGCCTTGAAAACTAAGGATTGGACCTTATTCAATGCTTGAAAACATTCCACTAGCCGCTTTCCCAAGGCTTAGGGTACCTAGTCACAATTGCGTATGCAGGAGCCCTGCTGCCCTTTTCGCTGTCCCCCTGCCGTCCGCTGCAAATTTTGGGGTCTCTCTTGAGTGCGGGCCGCCCCGTGCCGCCCGCGAAGGGCGTCCCGGGCCACATTGGGGGCCCCGTGACAAGCCCCCCGGGCTCCACCCTGCTCTTCTGCTGTCGGGCGGTCCCCACTGGGAAATTTAACCACTGGCTCGCGGGACCCCACTCTGATGGGCCTCACCATAGAGAGACCAAACCTGGGGACCCCACTGTGTGAAACCCAAAAAATTATCCACCAAAATTAAGGGGGCCCCCTATCAACCATCTTCAGCAGGGTTAATATATCCCGCCCCAAAAGGGGATATAGAGCAGCATGCCCTGAAAAATGTATCCCCCCGTGTAAAAGGACTATGGATCAGCTAAACCCCTGAAATTGTATCCCAGTGGTAAAAGAGACTTAGAGTCAGCATAACCATGAATATGTTCCCAGTGGTAAAAAGGGGCTTGGGGTCAGCATAAAACCTGAAAAAATGTTCCCCCGTGTAAAAGAGAGATCAGGACATCAGATCCATGTAGAAGAAGGGGGAGTGATACCATGTACTAGCAGGGCAAAATCAGCCCTGAGATAAAGGTTTAATCATAATTAAACCATAATATGAAGCAGAGAAAAATAAAGCCTGTACCAGCAGGGGTCAGTATGCAGTTCATTTATGAGTTATCTGCTGTGATTCATAAACACAATTAAGAGGAGAATAAAGCCCTGTACATGAGGGGGGCAGCTACATTCCTGTGTAGCCTGGGCTCAGTTACCCAAAATGTGATACCCCGGGTTCAGTATTAGCACTGTGATTCCCCCGGGCTAGTTACAGCATGGGGGTGATCAATTTCAGTCTCCCGCCTCTTCTAAAGAGGGAGAATAAAACCGCACGGAGAATAGTTAAAACCAGCCAGGGTCAGCTTTTCCGCACTGACAGGATTGTCCTGAACAGTACTGAGGCCTCCCCCACTGAAAAAATCCCTTTTCCCCTCGGCTCCTTCCCCCCCCCGGGTTTCGCCCTGTGATAAGCTAACAGGGCTAGAAACTGAATGACAGTCATCTAGGCCCGTTCACCCGGAATTTGGGCAGGTTTTGGCACCGTATCCGCCGGATTTGCCCTGCGTCCCCAACCTTCCCCCATTTTGGTAATCCCTCCTTAGGGAACAGTGGATTCCGGCGTCCTCCCGCTCGGGAATCCGCCGGGGGGGGGGGAAAAATGCATGAATTATTTCGGTGCGTTTCCCCCGAAAAAATGCTTGTCTATGGGGGGGGGGAGCGGCGCCCCCCCCCGCGCCACCCCGGCCCCACCCCCGCCGCCCCTTATTCCGGCAGATTTGGGCTCAATAGGCGACAAAAACCGTCGGGAAAAAAACGTGTGAACCGGCCTTACAGACGCAGGCCCCAGCCCCCCCTGAGGTGAGGGGGGGGGGGGCAGATACATCCCTATGACTAATGAAATTCCCTTGTAATAATCCCATTACAATACAGCAGCTTATACTATCTACTGTATCCTGTATGGGGAGTAAAAACCCCCCCTGTGTGATGTGGGGGGCCTGTGCATTGTACTTCCCTGAGGTGGCACATCTTTTTCTTTTTGGGGAGAAAGGGAAGCAGGAAGTGAAACCCCGGGGTTATTTCTATAGCAACCCCCCCCACCTCACAGTAATTTTTTCCCCATCCCCACACTCCCCCCTCTCATATCCAACCCCCCCCGCTCATAATATAATACAAGAGAGGAGCTTAAGCACCCAATGCAGGGTTACAACGCCCTTCAAAACCTATCCCTCTGCCAAAGTACTTAATTTAAAATACTATTCATACAATGAAACCTTTGCTTAAATACCTACAGCCAAAAAACTCCCAGACTATACGGGAGCTCTAGGTCCCCCTCCCCCCCCAAAGTCTGGTCCCCCCCTTGCTTTGGGCTTAGGGGTTCTTTGTGTACCAATGCCCGGGTCCAATACTATAAAATACTTAAAATGTGGTTACTATGCCCGGGGCCAAAACGTTAAAAAACTACTATAAAGTGTGTACCACGCCTGGGGGCCAAAACATAGATAGAATACTTCTATAACATGATGTGTACACACTGCCTGGGTCCAATACATAGATAGAATACTACTATAAAATGTGGTACACAGTGGGGCCAAAAACGTATAAAAACGTCTATAAATGTGTGTTAAAACCGCCTAGATCCAATATTTATGATACTACTTTACGATGATTTGTATATACTACACAGGGGCCAAAAATATAAAACTACTATACTTTTATGTGTACACTTGTCCCGGTCCAAACTATCTATAATAATAAAAATAATAATAATATAAAATTAAACATTTAATATGATGTGCACACACTGCTTGTGTTCAGTATATATCAGTGCGTTCGGATTTTCCGACAGATATTTGGTCTTTTTTTGCACTCAGTGGGACGGCTTTTGTCCGCGGTTTACGGATTCAAGCTGCCCCCCTTCGCACCCACCTGTTCATGTTCTGCCCGAAAACCGGGCGTAAAAATGATCATGTTCTAACTTTTTAGGAACGCAGCGCGGCGTGAAAAAACCCCTTTTGGGGGGAAAAAACCCTGCAGTGGGGATGTTTCCAAGATTTTTTTTATATCAATGTAAAAGGTTGACAGTCGGTTTACAAACAGTTTTCAAATCTGAAAACCGTCTGTAAAATAGACTGAAAACCCTGCTGCGGGGACAAGTCCTAATGCTACTATGATATGCTGTGTACAAACTGCCCGGGTGCAATAGATATAATTCTACTGGACTACAATGTGTACACACTGTACATATACATATAATACTAATACATATAATATAATACTATAATACTAATATACTATCAATGTATACATTGCCCGGGTTCAATACATATAATACTACTGACTATGATGTGCACACTGCCTGGGTCTAATCCATATAATACTACTATACTATAGTGTGTACACACTGTCCGGGTCCAATCCATATAAATCTACTATACTATGATGTTCTCTTCTCAGGTCCAATGCATATACTACTACTTTAATATGATGTGTATACACTGCCTGGGTTCAATATATAATACTACTATGATATGCGGTTTACACACTGCTCGGGTTCAATCCATATAATACTACTATACTGCAATGTGTACACACTATCTCGGTCCAATCCATATAATACTACTATACTATGATGTGTACACACTGTCCAGGTTCAGTATACAATTATATGCATTGTTATATATATTTATGCTGCTTTTGACTCCAACATGCATTTTTACACACATTCCCACAGAAACTAGTGGCCGCCACTTCAGATGCTTGTAATTAGCGTTTTCCCTTAGCTCCTGGCCGGTCCATTAGACAGCAGTTCTGTGTACAGACCGGCCCAGGAACACGCTGCCCCCTCCCTTTGCGGTTTGTAGCCAGAGGCAGGAAGTCCACCACGTGATGCTCCTGTTATTGTAGCTAAAAACAGCTGTTTCTTCTATGTAGAGCCAGAGGGCCTGACCTCTCTGAGCCCAGCAGCCACTGTACAATGTATGGAGGGGTCATTGCATTGAGGCACAAATGCTTTGTTTTCTAAAGTGTTAAAAGGTGTTGTCACTTCTACGTGAACCCCGGTTTCTTCCCTGGGGGGTGGAGGGGATTTGTGTATGGAAAATATGATATCACACAGGTCAGGAGGCGATATGGAATCAAGTGGAAATTCCGAGCTGTGTCTTAGCTCGGATCTAGAACAGTATTACTCAATGTTTCTGAGCCAAGTGCCCCATTACTTATGTTAGGCGCTGACTACATATCTCCAGCTTTAAGGGTGGGCAAAATGGGACATAAGTATGTTGGTCACATAGCATCCTGTACAGCTGCCCCAGAACTGATCTACTCTGTAACAGTGCCAGCATAACAAATCCATTCTGCAAAAGTAAAATTATAACGTTGATGTGTCCAGTTCCCATACCACTGTTTGGTGGGAACAAAGGTTATATATTGTGATTTTGTGTCTCCATTTTAATTATTGTTAGTATATACTTCCATATAATATTTTTTTATATATTTATATATTATATATTATTAAAAATAATTATATAATTTGTGGGGCACATACCTATGTAATACAGATTAAAAGCTTATTCACATATTTAAAAAAAATTGGCCCGCCTTTTTGTAGTTTGAAGAATCGTCGTGTAATCCAAGAGGCCCCTTCGGAATTTACCCCCGGGGCCAAAATTCCGAGCTGGGGGAGGGGTCTGGAGAAAGGAATCCCCAAAAGACCCCCACGCCCGCTACATGTGATGCTTCTTTTAATAAATTTTCAAGGTTAAAAAAGCCCCATTTTGTGAAAAAAGAGAAACACTTTAAAAGCAAAAGGGGATATTAGATTTTTTTCCGGTGTACCCTTTTTTATTTTTTTAAGCTAATTTGGACCCCCACAAGGACAGAAAAGCCCCTTTGAGGCTACTGCCATTTCACCAGATCCATACATAGTACCTCCATAACAGTTCAACCCTGCAAGAATGGACTTATACCAGTGTTAGATGCCAGCCATGCCTTCATATAAGATCCACCTTGCAACAGTGCACTCCCACCCCAATCCTTATAAAAAGACCCCCCATGTAGCAGTGTTAGCTTTCACCAGGGCCTCCGTAATAGATTCACCATGTAACAGTGCCCACATAACAAAGCCATCCTGCAACAGTGCACTTATAGCAGTGTTAGCTTTCACCAGTTCCCTCATAACAGAGCCATACTACAGTGCCTCTCTAATAGATCAACCCAGCAACAGTGTACTTCTAAGGCTATGTGCACTCGGCTTATTCGGATTTCGCCCACGGCGTGTGTACGGGGACAGGGCGTGGGCTCTTACCAGTTCCCCCATAATGGATTCATACAACAGTACCTCTGTAACAGATTATCCCTGCAAAAGTGCACTCATAGCTGTGCCAGCTTCCATAAGGATCCATACAACAGTACTTCCGTAATAACCCTGAAAAAGCACACTTATAGTAGTTTTACTTTCCACCAGATCCACTGTGTAGCAATGCCGACATAAAGCCAATCTGCAAAAGTGCACTTATAACATTGGTAGCTTATACCAGTTTCCCCATAACAGAGCCATACAACAGTGCATCCATAATAGATCAATCCTCACTTCAACCATGCACTTATTGCAGTTTTAGATACAAACATTAATAAAGTAAACCAGGTGTGCAAGCCTCAGCGTAAGATCTCAATCCTAACAATACAAAAAACGAAAAAAAGCAGCACCACTGATATAAAAAAAAAAAGGTGGATTTAATCACCCAAGTCAAGCTTGAAATGTAGCATGTATTGACTTGGGTGATTAAATCCTCCTTTTTTTTGATATCGGTGGTACTGCTTTTTTCGTTTTTTGCACTGTAATCACTTATACGGCTACATGTGTATATGGTCACTGTATGGTGGTAATATACAGTCTGCAGAGCCTATGTACTCTGCTATGGAGGTAATATACAGTCTGCAGAGTCTATGTACTCTGGTATGGAGATAATATACAGTCTGCAGAGGCTGTGCACACTGGTATCTACTACTCTAGGGTCGCTGTATGGAGGTAATATACAGTTTGCAGAGCCTGTACACACTGGTTTCTACTACTATAGGGTCACTGTATGGAGGTAATATTGGTAGAAGAGCAATGGTTTAGGCCCCGAACAGTTAGACTATGTTCATACGGCTTAATTGCAGCGCGTATGGTACGCACGGCAATATGCCTGGTGATTTGGGAGTTGCACTGATCAGCGGCGAAATGCTTGCCAAATTTACACCGTGTGAACATACCCTTAAGCTGTATCTCCCAGCTCTCCTGGATGCTGAATAGACTATCCAATGTTCGGGAGAGCTGGAAAACGCCAAACTCCTCAATTAACTTTCTTCCAGAGCAGTTACACATTTGTGTATTGAAAGCGTGACTTTGTGAAGAGGTATGTTGTGTTATAAATGGGCTTGATTTATGCAGACTCTAGGGGCTACACGCCCCTACTCTAAGGGCATGTCCCCAAGGCACGGGTTTTCAGCCAGTTTGCGGTTTTTCTGACCGCCTGAAAAACCGGTCAAAAATAAGCACAATGGTGCTCTACGGAAACATTGTATAAGCACCATCTGCCGTCCGGTTTCTGGACAGCAAATGTGCTTCTCAATGTGAAGGGGGAGGGGTCATCGCGGAGAAAAGCCCCCCCCCCCCTGCGCGGCTGTGGGGACGGCCGCAAAACCGGACAAACCAGCTGGTATTTGTCCTGTGCAGTGGGAACGCACCATAAGGGTGCATCCCCACGGCACAGGACAAATACCGGTCAGTTTATCCGATCGGTATTAGTCCGTTTTTTGTGCCGTGCAGGGGGACGGCTTTTTTCCACAATTAGCGGAGAAAAGCCCTCCCCCTTCACATTCACTTGTTCAGATTCCGTCCAAAAACCGGACGGAAGAAGGAACAAGCACAATGTTTTTGGGGAAAACCCGTGCAGTGGGGACTGCTGCACGTGTTTTCCATAGCGGCCCGTGTAAAAGTTTGCTCCCGGTTTTGGAAAACCACAAACCGTCTGAAAAACTGCCTGCAAACCGGTGTCGTGGGGACATGGCCTAAGTCTCCCTGAAGACCATTTTCAAAAGTTGGCAGGTATGCCTTCAGGGTGGCCAGGGACATGAATCAAATGTATTAAAAAGGAGGCCTGTTGCCACCCGTATCTGGGGTCTGCTTCCACTATGTCCCTAGAGTCTACAGCAGGGCACTTATTACAGTTTTTGCCACTACCTATGAATATAACAAAATTACTTGTGGCACAGCCTGCAATGGTGCACCTAAGCACAGAGAGAGTGAATCTTCACCTATAAGTATTATGACATTTTCAGATTCAGCAATATGTGCTAATTAGTTTCTTAATGTATTTTTATATCTTTAAGAATTTTCTTTCCGATATCGAGCTTCAAATTTCCTACATAGCCATATAGGGCAACATGTATGTATGGGGCTTCCAGCCCAAAAATTGGTTCAGCCCTGTTCTCTAGATGTACAATCGGTGCCCGCGGTGCTTTGTAATGTGCCTGAGATCGGGGGTGTTCAGGAGGCGTGACGCACCACAACCAAGGACGGCAAAACTGGGCACATTACTGCTGGAACAGGTAGACCAACTTAAAAGTGGTTTACCTGAGCCTGATTTATCATTTTGGAGCTAGAAAGCGCTAAATCTATTACCGCAGTAGAACAGGTTCTTAGGTTCAGGCGCATTCTACACTACAAAAGCGCGCAAAAAAATGCCGACTGGGCGTCAAAATACATATTTGTCGCCCAAAGTGTTTTGTCTGTCTTGAACCACCACTAAGGAGAACTTACTGCATTTTATTTTATTTGCTTCAATGTATAAGCAGTATGCTGTGAGCTCCCTCTAGTGGTGGCTGCAGTCAGACAGAAATGTATTATTCAGCTCTACTCTATGCCTGTGTGGGAATCCATATTGGAAGCAGGGTTATAACAGTCCTGCACAAGGACGGTGACATGATATCGGTATGACAGCTGTTTTGCACATTTTCTTGTTCTTGATGAAGGCTATTTCCCTTCATTGACAGGCAGCAGAGATCATGAAAATTACAAGAAAATACAAATATATGTATGGAGATGTTGGTCTTTTGTGCTGCTAGCATATCAGGCTTTTGCAGAAAGTCACCATTTCCTTGATTGTGCTGACAGTGATGTGACCATCAGGATGAATCAGCAGATGGAGGGGATGCTCCTGACCGTGGAGGCAGTTACGACCGTCATATCCCTTCAGGAGCTATATTTAGAACAGGCAGCTGCTTCTTGGGCCTTTGAAGAGCGGGTTGTCATGTCAGGGAGGAATGAGGGCTGACATGGCTGGCTTTGTACTCTTCACGTAGGGAATTCCAGCGATCCAGGGAAATGAATAGCTCATAATTCTCGTCTGTCATATTTGTCATGATTGCACTAGATCCAACAAACTATGGGCATGATGCCTGTGAGTCACAGTGTAGTAACGACGGGCACTTCACTCCTCTCACATTGCCAAGGCTCAGTTACAATGTCTCAGCATTCTCCTATCTGTGCCATCTCGCAGTATGATTCCAATCTATGTCACCTTAAGGCCTCGTTCACACGGCTTATTTCTCCGCGGATTGGCGCCGTACTCCGTGCCGGATTGCGCTGCAGTACGGCACCAATTCATCGGAGTAATTACGGTAATCCACTGCTCTCATAGAGAACGGTGGATTCCGTCGCTCCTACCCGCTCAGCGAATCCGCCGCGGGGGGAGAAAGTGACATGCACATTATTTACGGCGCGTACGTGCCGTAGATAATGACAGTCTATGGGGCCGGGGAGCGGCGCCCTCACCGCGCTCCGGCCCCGCCCCCGCCCCTTATTCACGCCGGATTTGTGAGCGCAATCCGGCTCACAAATCCATCGGGAATAAGCCGTGTGAACACGGCCTAAGTGATCCAATCTATGTCACCCATAGGGGCATACTGTATACCACCGTTCAAAAGAAGGGCATACTCCATGTATCATAGCTCGAATGTATACCATACTGCAGAAGGAAGGGCATACTCCGTGTATCAGCTCTAATCTATATCACCCTGCAGAAGGAAGGGCATACTCCATGTATCAGTTCTAATCTATACCACCCTGCAGAAGGAAGGGCATACTCCGTGTATCAGCTCTAATCTATACCACCCTGCAGAAGGAAGGGCATACTTCATGTACCAGCTCTAATCTATACCACCCTTCAAAAGAAGGGCATACTTCATGAATCATAGCTCTAATCTATACCATACTGCAGTAGGAAGGGCATACTTCATGAACCAGCTCTACTCTATACCACACTGTAGAAGGATTGGCATACTCCAAGTATCATAGCTCGAATATATACTACCCTGCAGAAGGATGGGCATACTCCATGTGTGAGCTCTACCCTATGCCACCATGCAGAATGAAGGGCATACTCCATGTATCATAGCTCTATTGTATACCACTGCATATCAGCTATAATATGGAGATTGTGCCCCCGCTACTGAAGGGCATACTTGCCAACTTTTGAAAGCACCATATAATGGTAGATACCAGTGTGCACAGGCTCTGCAGACTGTAGATTACCACCATATAGTGACCATATAGTGGTAGATACCAGTGTAGACAGGCTCTGCCAACTGTATATTACTTCCAAACAGTGACCATATAGTGGTAGATACCAGTGTACACAGGCTCTGTAGACTGTATGTTACATCCATACAGTGACCATATAGTAGTAGATAGAATTGTACACAGGCTCTTCAGATGTTTAAGTGATTACAGGGCAGTCCAATTTTTTTTCATTTATTTCCAGTGTTAGTAATAAAGGATCTGACGGGTGAGTCTCCTTTTGTCAGCCAGCTATGGTTTCTGTCACCTCAAGGCTGACACTAACCCCGTGTCACTATTACCTAAGTACCCAACTCACCAGGGTTACTGGGAACAGCCAGGTTGCCATCAAAAGCTGACCTTCTAATGTGAGGGTTGGCTTCCGGGGCGGCTGGGGGCTGGTATTTTTAGAGTAGGAAATTACCTGTATCCATGGACCTTCCCATTCTGATAGTATTGGGATGGAGCTGCCAGTTTTATCTTGGCTGGTTAAGAAAATGGAGGGGACCTCACGTCTTTTATTTTTTTCAAATATTTATTTATTGAGAATGCAAAAATGGGCAACTACTGTAATCATTACAGTGGGTTCTTATGTTTAGATTGTCAATAAACACAAGGCTACCCCACTATCCGCCGGGGTTACGTTCCAGAAAAGTGTTATGGATAACGAAATGACGGATAACGAGGCACAAATAAAGTACTGTATAATGTAATAATGTAACAAGGCATAAAGAACATTGTAGGATACAGTAAAAGATGTTGTGGCTTTATGGCACTAACTAAAGTAGCTGCAGTGAATAAGGGACTCACGAATATTGCATGTGAAGTGATGTATCTGTGAAGCGAAATGATGGATAACAAGGTTTTTGCAACATTGATGGTGATGTAACTGTGAAATGATGGATACCGGAGCGATGGATAACGGTTTATTACTGTCAATAATTTTAAGGAAATAACGACGTGTGGTCCCCCCATTTTCCATAACCAGCCAAGGTACAACTGACAGCTGCACCCTAATACTATCAGAATGGTAAGGTCTATGGATACTGATCCCTTCTCATCCTATTAATACCAGCCCGCAGCCACCACAGAAGCAGACCATCACATTAGAGGGTCCGCTTCTTACAGATACCCCGCTCATCCCAGTACCACTGGTGCATTGGGTATTGGGGTAATAGTGACAAGGGGTTAGTGTCAGCCTTAGGGTAACAAAAACCACCGCTGGCTGACACCAAGCCCGAGCGATATTAATAACTCTGGGTGCCACCTTTGGGGGATGGAGTGTCAATCATCTTTCCTGAATGCTGGTAAGGCTATTGCTATTGGCAACCACTAGAGTCATGATGCAAGAAGCTTGAGAAAGGCCTTGCCCCCTGTCTCCTACCCCCTGCGACTGCCAGAGACAGACTGCAGGGAGCAGGAAACAGGGAGTAAGGGGCAACTTTTGCCCCCCGTGGCCTGTCTCCTACCCTCTGTGGCCACTGGAGACAGACTGCAGGAACAAGATGCAAGGGGGCAATTCTTGCCCCCTGCGGCCGCATGAGGTCACCCTGTCGCGGTAGATGGGCATTTACAGTTTTGATCAAAAATTTATTCCAAAGTAGGAGAAATGCTTTTTGAAAAATGCCTATATTCTGTTTGACTGTCATTTATTGCTTATGGAGTGCTTCTGATATTGTGTTGTGTTTACTGTATATTGCTTTTTGCTGCCACGCCAGCATGCACCTCTATTCATTTTTTTTTTTTTTAATTGTCCCCTGTGGCCTGTCTCCTGCAGCATGTCCAAAGACGGGGAAGGAGAAACGCCGCATGGAGCAACTTCTGCAACCTGTTTCCTGCCTCCTTCTTTCCTCCTGCGGCAGGTGAAGGAAAAGAGGCAGAAGCCTGAAGATGCCAGGAGCCGGACAGGATCGGGTAAGTACACTACTTACCAGGGTGGCATCCTCCCAGGCAATGTGCACATCCTGAAAAGGCCATGCGTGCTTCCCAGCTAGACTTTGATAGTATAGCTGCGGAGGCCGCCCTCCACTGCCAGTGACGCCACAGCAGCCTATGACGCTACTCCAGTGCCGATTTCCATAAAGTACCTCCTGCAGCCTTTACCGACCCTTCCTTGTGGTGGGAGGAGACCCCTATTTGCAGGACCCTCTAGCACAATCTGGGAGGGTTGACAAGTGTGTTGCAGGGTGGTATAGATTACAGCTATGATATATAGTCTGTGCCCCTTTTACTGCAGGGTGGTATAGATTACAGCTATGATGTGTAGCGTATGCACCTCCTACTACAGGGTGATATAGATTACAGCTATGATATGCAGCTATGATACATGGAGTATGCCAATCCTTCTTCAGGGTGGTATACATTAGAGCTAGGATATATGGAGTATGCCCATCCTTCTTGAGGGTGGTATTCATTAGAGATAAGATACATGGAGTATGCCCATCCTTCTACAGGGTGGTATACATTAGAGCTAGGATACATGGAGTACAGAGGCGTAGCTAAAGGGGGTGCAGCGGTAGCAGTCGCTACCGGGCCCTGCAGCCTAAAGGGGCCCAAAAATCCCTCCTTCCAAATAAGAAGCCACTAGTACTGAAAGTGGCAGATGGTATCTGGGGGGTCCCATTTTACTTTTTGCACTAGGGCCCAAGAGCTTGAAGTTACGCCTCTGATGGAGTATTCCCATCCTTCTACAGGGTGGTGTACATTAGAGCTATGATACATGGTGTATGCCCTTCCTTCTACAGTGTGGTATAAATTAGTGCTATCATACATCGTGTATGCACATCCATCTGCAGGGTGGTATAGATTAGACCAAAAAGTAGAAAACGATCCAGCACTTCCAATAATATCCTTTAAAAGTCCAAACTTTATTGGCAATCCATTAAAATAGCATAGCACAGCGGCATAGAAAGGCTAGATTAGACCTATGATATATGGAATATGCCCTTCCTTCTGCAGGGAGGTATTAAGTGGGGTTTAGTCAAAAGCAACATTTGGTTTTGCACATCAAAAAACTTTGTTTAAAAAAATCACAAATGCACACTGGTGTGGCAGCAATATATACACATATTCAAATTCAAAAAAACAGTGGCACACTATGAACTAAAGAAAAACTATCAAAAAGGACATAGGAATTTTGGAAAAAAGCATTACTGCTAACTAGGATACATGGAAAAATGTTTTGAGGTTCTTAGTTCATACTTTTGGCCAAAACTGCTTAAGCCACCTCCGAACTTAACCGGGACCTCAGTGCAGGTGGGTCCTACGCTATTGTTATTTCTCTATTGGGTCCTGTTCAGACCAGCACACTTCGCTCCCTGAAGTGTGCTGGTCTGAAAAGGACCCAATAGAGAGGTAACAATAGCATAGGACCCACCTGCACTGAGGTCCCGGTGAAGTTCGGAGGTGGGCTTAAGCAGTTTTGGCCAAAAGTGTGAACTAAGAACCTCAAAACATTTTTCCATGTATCCTAGTTAGCAGTAATGCTTTTTCCAAAATTCCTATGTCATTTTTGATAGTTTCTTTAGTCCACAGTGTGCCACTGTTTTTTGAATTTAAAGTAGGGTTTATACATGGAGTATTCCCTTCCATCTGCAGGGTGCTATAGATTAGACCTATGTTACATGGAGTATTCCTTTCCTTTTTCAGGCAGGTATAAGGTAGAGCTGATACATTTAGTATGCCCTTCCTTCTGATATGATACGTGGAATATGCCCTTCCTTCTGCCATGATACTCCATGTATTATAGCACTATTGTATACCACCATGCAGAAGAAAGGGTAAACTCCATGTATCATAGCTGTAATCTATACCACCCTGCAGTAGGTTGGGCACAGTCTCATAGTTGTAATCTATACCATCCTTTAGTAAACGGGGCATTATCTACATACCCTAGCTGTAATACGCAGCCTATTGTCTATTGTATACATGCAGTTGAAATAAATGAGACTCTCACAGAAACCTGTTTTTTCCTCTTGTCCCCCATTTATGTAATTAGACATTAGGGTCAAGAAGGGAAATGTTTTTATGTCTCATTAAGTCTTTCATCAGATTTGGAAATCCCGCAATTCAATGATATGCTTAATCCTTATCATTGCTTAGTCACCCACTACCTGGGACTTTCAGGATAATGACGTAACTAGCAGGAAGCAAAGGATTTTAACAAGTTCTTCATACAAAGTGTACCGGTTCAGGTAGTAAAGGCTGCTATGGTAAGAATATGGTAAGAATAGCATCTCGACTGTTCTGTACATAATATATTTAATTATATTTTAAAAAGATCATAATCACCATATCATGTGTCTCTTAGTTAATGATGCCATGTTTTCTTTGAGGACTTGATTTGACTTGTGTTAGGAGCCTGTGTTAGGATTTACTAGATTAACTTTCAATGCACAATCACATAGCTTTATACGAATCTTCAGGTTGCCACAACCCACCCCACATTGGTACCAATAGGGCCACAGAAAATGACCGGCATCTCATTTTATAGTCTTACTTCATTAGATTTGTCTACAGATCATAAGAAGAGAGTAAGAACAAAAAGTGTCCCTCTCTCTGGCGGACCTAGCACGTCCATGCATTTCTCTGGCAGGCCATTGATTTCAACTGTAATTGTGTAATACTTTGATTCCCCTGTGGTGGCGCTGTAGGGAGATTACTACTATTTTCCTCACAGATGATAGAGGAACGTTCTTATAAAATATTTGCTTAAGATGCCCTGGTGGCTGAATAATATGCCTTTTATTAGCACTTTTAAACATAGAAAATGACACCATGTTGGACTCCACAAAAGCGTCGAGAAGCAGCATGGTTACCTCTGATAGAAGTGCCTAAGAAGCTCAGCACTTGCATAGATTATTCATTAGAGAGTCCGACTCCCAGTAAATGACTGCACTGAGGATGAAACAGTTTTGGCACTAAGTGTATGTTGGCCCTTGCACAACAGTGTCAAAGTGGGTCCCAGTCTAACCCTTGGCTTGACAAGCCTAGAAGAGTTTTTTGCTGGGACCAGGACCACCATCAAGGCAGTATTGCTGTCAGGAGCCTTGATAAGTTTAATCTAGAGACCCACTGATATAGTGCAAGATAGGAGCTGTTAATGGGTGGGGGCCCAGATGCATTGGTAGTAGGGGACCTTGAAATTATTGATGCCAGGCCTGAATGGGACCATATTTGTCTGTTTCCATAAATTATAGAATTATGCTATAGTACTACTATCTGATGAATGGAAAATTGTGGGCAACATTTGCATATCAAAGGTTGATTCCTAATGGATGATATGTGATCATTGGGGGTCAGACCTATGGGACTACTACCAATCAGTAGAAGAACCCCACACTGCCATGCAGCCCACCAAAATTCATCTCCTTCATGACAAGCTGCAGTACCAGACACAGCCACATGTATAGAGTTGTGCTGTATCAGGTTTAACAGATTAGGGGCTGTCACTGCATCCCTTCAGTCTGTTGGTTTGCCGATGATCCCCATTGATTACATTGGTGTTTGCAGGTATCAGTTATAACACGTTAGGAGCTGTCACTGCACCCCTTCATTCTGCTAAGTGGTGGATGATCCCCATTGATTACAATAGGACGTTTACAAGGATATCAAGGTGAGAAACTAATGATTAGGGGCTGTCACTGCACCCCTTCATTCTGCTAAGTGGTGGATGATCCCCATTGATTACAATAGGCTTTACAGGTATCAGGTGAAACATATTAGGGGCTGTCATTGCACCCCTTCATTCTACAGAGTGGTGGATGATCCCCTTTGATTACAGTAGGCTTTACAGGTATCAGGTGAAAGAGATTAGGGGCTGTCATTGCACCCCTTCATTCTGCAGAGTGGTAGATGATCCCCATTGATTACATTGGTGTTTGCAGGTATCAGTTATAACATGTAGGAGCTGTCACTGCACCCCTTCATTCTGCAGAGTGGTGGATGATCCCCATTGATTACAGTAGGGTTTACAGGTATCAGTTGAAACATATTAGGGGCTGTCACTACACCCCTTCATTCTGCTGAGTAGTGGATGATCTCCGTCGATTATAGTAGGGTATATTATGAATGTAAATACCTAGAAAACCCCTTTAAAGTGAAGCAAAGAAACCACCAGAATATTATTTCCATTTAAAAGTACCTCTTTATTTATGAACTTTTACTTTAAATAAGAAAGACAAACTATATAAAAACACATTAAAAAAACAGACGACAATTTGATTCATCATAAAAATGATTTGCCTTCCTATCAATTGCAGTTTACAAACTTTTACCGGGTGTTCACATTCCACCCTGAAATGTATCCACCACTAAAAATGTCTGTGTTGTTTTTCATGTTTTTGTTCCCTGAGTAGGCACCATATTCATTTTCATTCAATAATTGCTCCATCCATGCCCGCAACACAAAAAAAGCTGCCTGAATGGGACTGGGCTGCGACACGACATACAGTCCACTAACAAGAATGGTGCACTTTTTGGAAAACAAATAGACCCTTCCTTCTAAATTTGTTCAATCTCCTTTGTTTTTGCTCATTTTTCAGTGTAATTTATTTATGGCCATTTATTTCTACCTTTTAAAACGCTATACCGCTATAAGGACACCATTGAATGATCTCCCAAGAAGAATCAAATTTAAGGCTGGCTGACTGATATGAGGACGTGTCCATAGTATGTGTTCCTTAGGGTTCAGAGCACTGCTTCAGATCAGTAGTTTTCAATACATGGTTATTCGGTAAAACATGATTACTGGTTAATGGGTCCAGGGTGGGTAAAAAAAAGAGTTATACTTACCTTCCGGTTCCCCGGCAATGTGCTCCTCTTCACTTCCGGGTTCTTGTCCCGACACAACGGAGAGGCTTGCACTCCATTCACTTATCATTAAGCGCGAGCGTATTCCGCATGTCGGAACAAGAACCTGAAAGTGAAGAGGAACGGATCGTCGGGAAGGCTCCAGAGTGGCAGCAGCAGGGGACCAGTAGGTAAGTTTTTTATTTTTTTACCCACCCTAGTCCAAGCCCCATTAAACACTGATGTTTATTTGCAGGACAACCCCTTTACTTTAATTTATGTCACAGTCTATCAAAATGAATGATGGACCAAAAAGTTGGATGATGGCATACGTCCATTTTCAGTCATGCCCCCTATTCTTTCACCACCTAGCTGTATTTTCTTAAACATAACAGACACAATAGTTGAAGGAATACGTAGACATTTTTCTTGGCTATAGCAGGCTGCACTGTATTCTGTGTAGACATCTTTGACAATTTCAATGGAACTATGTGGTGTTCTCTAACAAGCAGGAAGCCTGCTGGTATTTCCACTTCAGAAAACCTCTGTGAAGATATCTGTGACTGAAAATAGCTGTTCTGTTACATGGAGCATCTTGAATCTTAGATTTTTTTGGTCCGCCCCTGGGCAAATACTGTAACAAGGAGATCTTCTATCATGTACCAGCAGATCCATAACTTGAAGCTTCTGGGTCCTGGTGCAAATAGTGAAATGGGGACATTTACCATTTGCCATTGACAATGCTGTGGGAGAAGGGCCTTTGAGTACGCCCTTGTGTACCAGTTATAATACTGCTGTCTTCCTATGTAGAAGAAGGACCTTTGGACCCCCTCGTGCTCCAGGTTTTGGGAAAAACTGCAGTTACAATTGCAATGCCCCTTCTGAATGTGATTATATGCTTATTGCTATAAAGGTGACCTTAAAGGGGTATTCCCACTATAGACATTGATGGCATATCGCTAGAATATGCCATAATTGTCTGATGGGTCTTGGTCCAAGAGTTAGGACCTGCGCCTATCTCCTAAACGAGCCCCGAAACCTTCCGTTCTAAACATGAATTGGGGTTCTGAGTATAGCAGGGCAGAGATGCCTTGCTGTAATTGGAACTCCAGTTAATTTCAATGGGAAAGTCCCGAACACCTCTGTTTTCAGAACAGAAAGGTTTCAGGACTCATTTTGGAGAAATGCCATCATTGCCTATAGTGTTAATACCCATTTAAAGACTTAAATGCATATTATAAGATACGACTATCCAGTAATTTCTTAAAAGACGTAATTGGGGTTAACCATTTAAGATCTTTATCTGTTATTCCCGGTGGAAAATGGCTACAAAGAACATCTCACTTTGGAGGACCAAGCCTATCCATGCACTACACAGATGGACATTAATTTCCATGGGAACTGTGTCATGCTCCATTTCACCTGTGAGGGCTCTTCAGAGAAACTGAAGCTGAAAGATCCTTCAATAGATTTCTGCCAAACACTTGGGGCGACATGTATGAATTCAAATGCGTACTTTTTTTTAACTTGGCGCCGGCACTCCAGTTCTAAATGGATATAGAAGAGTGTAGAATACGACAGTATGAAGAGTTTTGCGCATTACATAGAGCTTAACAGCCAAACTTTGTATGGGCAAAGCGTGTAATGCGCAAAACTTACCGCATTAAGCTCTATGTAATGCGCCAAAAATCTGTCGTATTCTACACTCATAATCTAAGCATTGAAACATTAAGAGGGCAACATATATGAATTCGAATGCATACTTTTTTTTTTACTTGGCCCCAACACCACAGTTCTAGATAGCTATAGAAGAGTGTAGAATACGACAGATTTGTGCCGCATTACATAGAGCTTAGTGCGCCAAGTTTGGCGCATTAAACTCTATGCCCATACAATGCGCCAAAAATCTGCCGTATTCTACACTCTTCTATATCTATTTAGAACTGTGGTGTCGGCGCCAAGTAAAAAAAAAGTACGCATTCGAATTCATACATGTCGCCCTTGGGGTCTCAACAGCAGGACACCCTGTAATCAATCTTTGTAACAAAATGGATAGTCCAAAACAGAAATCTTATTTGAATTACACAGCAAAACCACAGCTAAGAACACCAATTTTGTAACAAACCAATAGATCCTGGACCAGACATAAGCACAGCCAAGTCAGCAAATTATTACAAATGAGATAAAACAAAGGGGAACAATTGGGTTCAGCAAGACTCTAACCTACTCCTACGTGACTCAATTCCATTACCGGAGCAGTTAGGAATCCCAGATCTGCTCCATGAGCCATCTTACTTTCATTGTATCCTAAGTGTCAGGGCTTGTATACTGGTTAATAGTATAGTAAGTCCAAAAAATCTCAATTTACTGATGCAGTCAAGAATATCAACAGTGGTTGGGACTCTCCATGGAAAAACCATGTATCAGTAGTACAACACAGTGCTGTAATAAATTCATATAACAGAGCATGTCAGATCGGCATGGAATTCTTCATCAAGCCATATCTAGTCAAGATGAGAGCATCTCCTCTTCACCACAGCAGCCTTAGGGCATGTTCACACAGCGGATTTGTCCGCGGGTTTGGCCGCGGGTTTCGGCGCGGTTGCCACGGCCAAAACCTCGTCCAAACCTCGCCCCAAATGCCTCCAGTTCATTACATGGTTTCCTATGGGAAACCGCGATGCTATTCACACGGCCTTGCCGCGCATGTTTGAGAAGTCTGCTGTCAATTCTTTGGCACGGTGTCAGCGTGGGTTTCTCCGTGCTTTTCGGTGCGGTTGTTGTGCAGTTGGGGCGCGTGTTTGGGCGCGGGTTTTATCCTGCCTATTAATTTGTATGGGTGAAAACCTCGCCGCAAACCACGCCCAAAACCACGCCACAACCGCACCCGCGCCGAAACCCACGCCGATAAACCTCGTCGGTAAACGCGAGTTTGAGGTGAGGTCTGGACAAGATTTTGGCCGCGGCAACCACGCTGAAACCCGCGGCCAAATCCGCAGTGTGAACATGCCCATAATAGGGCATGTTCTTATGCCGTTTTTGGACGAGGTTTTGGACAAGGTTTTCGGAACGTTTCCTCGCCCAAAACCTCGTCAAAAACGCTTCCAAAATGCCCCCAGTTCATTTAATCGATTCCTATGTAAATCCTCGTTGTAGTTCACACACGACAAGGTTTTTACACGCTTCGTTGGAAGCAATGAAAAAGAAGTGTCATGTCAATTCTTGAAGCGCGGTTTAGGTGCGGTTTTTAGCGCGTTTTCGCCGTGGTTTTAGTCCTGGCTATTCATTTGTTTGGGTGAAAACCTCGTCCAAAACCTGATCAAAGCCTCGTCAAAAACCTCGTCTGCAGAAGCGTGTTTCAGGCGAGGTTTTGATGTGGTTTGGACTAGGTTTTGGGCGGGGAAACACTCCGAAAACCTCGTCCAAATCCTCATCCAAAAACACTGTGTGAACATACCCTACAGTCTATATGATACCCTGCCTAACTCTCCCACTACTACTGTTGATATTCTTAATTCTATTAATAAAACTAATTCTTATTTAAACTTATCAAGAAGTGCTGTGAATGACCTACCGTGCTAGTGAACGGGACTTGCAACCCTATCCTGGAGCACCCTATATCCTCTTGAGGTGTTTGATACCAATTGTACTACTATTAGATATTGGTTAAAGCAGGACTTAATGAACTTGTAGAGCTTTATATATACAACAGCATGAGATATGGCATTGTTATTTCATGTAGAAATGTATACATATAAACATATGATAAGTGAGTAGGGACGTCTAGATATAACTACGGGATCGGCAGCATTGGAGATGTTAAATGACAGATGACATTTTTCCAGATGCCACACAGGACAGCTGATGGGCTATAAATATTACTGTGTTGGGTTTGAAAAGTCCCAAGCTGGAATTCTATGTGGCCCAAATATATATATATGTGTTATAGTACAATCCACAGTCCTGTGCATTTATAGTTGGTACCACACGACATGCGAGGGTCTGTTCTTCACCCTTGGTAGGTCCTGCATTTGTGTTTCATCAAGCAATTTGTTGATCCCTTCTCATATATGGGATGATGGTGGTGGTAGTAGACTATCGTTGCTGTACTGGAACCATAAATATAGAGCTCTGTGTAAAAGTAGAGTCTTTGCTGATCTTTGACCTCTATTTCATGTGGGACCTTCCCTGTTGAGCTCAGGCCTCAGACTTCAGGTTCAAAGATAGAGGAGAGAAGGTTGAGGACAAGTGTTAACCACAGGTCGTTATGACTAATGTATGTTATGGGAAAGTCCAGTACCATGTTGGTTTCTTAACCTATAACCTCCAGTATTAGGTCTCAGCTGCACTGACAAGATCGTACTACCATGTTTGACAGTTTCTCCACCTTTGGTGTTCGACCAACATAGTAGATAATGGGGAGGGGATCCAAGACTTCTGGGACACAGCATGGGGAGACGGATGCACCTGGATTGTTCTGGTTATAGAGTGACAGGACCTGAAAAATTCAGAAAGTCAGTGTAAATATAGGGTGTAATGTTAATGTACTGTAAATACCCCATGCCCCTATATTTGTAGCTAGAGCTTCTATATGTTCATGTCCTCCTGCAACGAGAGCCACAAACCTGGTTAATCAGTAGTTCTAATGTCCTTATTCTTACCTTGCTGTACTGCTTGTCCATGCTCCAGATAAAGGGACAGTTCCCCAGGCAATAACTGGCTTCATAGCCTTTAGGTTCATGAATCCACTTCCAGCCGAGGTCCTTACGGAAGTCAATGTAAAGCGGTTTTACACAACAGTTTTTTGCGTTATTCCTGCAAATTAAGCATGGTAGGTTAATTCAGTGAAATCTTTGTTTACGAGGCAAATGCAGCTACTACAGATGTCAACTATTGTGACACTATTGTGGTATGGTTAAATGCAATGGCCAGAGAATGTGCTGACTTCTGCTTAGGTCTCTGAAAAGCTTGGTGACATCCCTTAGGAGTAGTCAAATGCTATTTAATGTTTTCAAGTGGGACTTTGGATAAATGTTCTTGGTTATGAAGCTGTGGCTGATAAGTAACTTGTATATCCCCAGGAAATGTCATAAATGTATGTTCAGTAGGACATCCACATTGGTGCCCTCACTTGTCTATAAAATGGGGGTTCCTTGACCAGGCAGCTTTCAGCCACTGCATTCAGAGAGGATTCAATGGAGATGTATCTTTGTGGTGCTCACTAATGAGTTTAGTTTTCTTAAAGGGGTTGTCTCGCTACAAAGAATAGATTTCAAAATGTAGGGAGCACTACTTTTCCAAATATATTGCTTTGTTCATCTGTGTTTGTTAAGGAGCTACAAGTGATTTTATCACCTCCCTGGCTCTTTCTGTTCCCTCAGTGACCAACCTGTTTACTCTCTCACCCCTGCTGTTTGTTCTATGTGATAGCAGTGAGTGTCGTCATCACACAGGTCACAGCAGCTCAGTGCTGGCTGGCAGTAAAAAACTTGATTTATCTAAAGTAAACAGCACTAATAACAGGCTTTTGTTTGAGAGATCAGATAAAAACTCCTGCTAGTAGTTTCAGAGAGCTTCTGAGTTAATCTGAACTAATTAGCAACTGGAAACACAGAGTTGAATACACAGAGTGAATGCACAGAGCTCATATGCTAATTACAGACAGTCTGACCAGGAAGTGACAGAGTAAAGCTCCATTATTTCATTCATTCATCTATGAAACTCTGTGGGGAGACAACCCCTTTATGTCTATGGGAGTTGCAGTGAATCCAAGCTTATGAATAGGGCTTCCCTTTGAATGTGGATCAGAATCAAAGTTGAATGGCTGAGATTCAGAAGCCCCAAATTGAATTTTGGCAACAATTGCCACAAATCAATCCTAACCCAAGTTGGGTTTTTTAAACATGTTTTTAGAAGTTGACTAACCATTCCAGGCAATACCCAGTCTGGCAGCACTTAAGGTTCAATATCACTTCGAGTTAACATAACCCTGGTGAGATACATAACAAAACTCTAACCTTAACCGTAAGTTAGGGGCAGAGGAAAAAATTGGTTTTGGAAGATCAAACCAATGTTGAACTGAACAGGGACCAATATATGTGGCCATCTTTCCACTCCAACTCCCCTTGGGTGCAGAACCTGGTGGTTACCACACCTGGCAACACAGAAATCAGGGGAACCCTACTCCCCTGAGAGATGGGGCATCCCACCTATCAGACATCCAATGGATATGCTATACATTTCTATTTCAATATACAAACAGAGCATTTATTATACTAACGTATGACAGTATTCCTGATCCACTCCTCGCTTTCTGCGGCTGCTGGGTAATTCCTCACTCCGCTCAAGGGGGCTGTATGTAAGTAGCAGAAAAGGACTAAGTCTCGGATCATTACTAAGTGCTTCCAGGTCGCCTCTTGCACCAGAAAAACCTGGAATAAAACATATACATGTGTATTCTCACCTCTGGGCGTGGGAGAAGACTGCTATACCCTACTAATGTCCTTAATGAAGATGTAGGACAAATATAGCACTGATATCTACAATAATACATCTTCTCTGAACACAATAAAACTTAATATGAAGGTCTCGTTATGGATGTGATATTGTAGAGCTAAAATCAGAAGATGAAAGGTAAGTTTAAAGGCTGGATTTTAAATGTGCATATAGGTTATACATGCCAACCCTCCCGGATTCTGTAGGAGGGTCCCCTCTGTTCCCCAGAAGGGTCGGTAAAAGGCTGCAGGGGGTTCTTTGAGAAAAAAGGTGCCGGAGTAGTGTCATGGGACATTGCTCTGGCGCCACTGCGGAGGGTGGCTTCCACAGCCAGACTATAAAATTCTAGCTGGGCAGCACGCACAGATTTTTCAGGACGTGTGTGCTGCCTGGGAGCATGTCACCCTGGTAAGTTACTAGTGTACTTACCTCTCCCCACTCCTGTACAGTTCCTTCTTTCCCATATCTTCAGACTCCTGCCTCTCTCCTTTGTCCTGTGGTGGGAGGCAGACTGCAGGAGTTGTCCCCCGTGGCCATTCTCCTGCCCCTTCCAAAGACAGGCTGCAGGAGGCAGGAATAACCCCCATTTCTCCTGTTCCTATCTCCTGCCTCCTACAGTATGTCTGTGGCAGTTGCAGGGGGCTGGAGACAGGTCACAGGGTGTAGGAGTTGCCCCCCTTTGCTCCTGCCTCCTGCGGTCTGTCTCCAGTGGATACAGATGGTAGGAGACAGGCCGGAGGGGGCAGGAATTTCTCCCTGTCTCTTGACTCCTACCATCTGTCTCTGTCTGCTGCAGCAGACAGGTAGCGGGGGCAGAAGTTCCCCCTGTCTCCTGCCCCTACAGCCTTTCGCCAATGGCTCCGGCCCCCTGTGGCATGAATCTAGTGGTTGCCTATAGCAATAGCCTATCCAGCATCCAGGAAAGCTGAGTGACAATCCATACCCCAAAGGTGGCATCCAGTTTTCTTATCATGAAAGTTGGGTGTTACCTGTGGGCGATGGATGTCACCCAGCTTTCCTGGATGCTGAATAGACCACCCAGCCTATGTATGTGTATATGTATAATGTCTCTGTTTATGTACCATTTGAAGTACTTTGGAATCAGTGGACTATGTCATATCGATTTTGGATGTATTTTTTTAAATAAAATGTGTAAAGAGTGCTGTTGTCGGGGAGTGTTTATTTCAATAAAAAAAATTTGTGCAATTTGTGTTTCTTTGTTTTTTTCCATTTAATTCCAGTGTTAATAACGGAGGTATCTGATAGATGCCTCTTTATTACTTTTGCTCAGGCTTGGTGTCAGCCAACTGTGTTTCTGGTTGCCCAAGGCTGACACTAACCCTGTATCAGCATTCCTTCAGTACCCCATGCACCAGGAGTGCTGGGAAGAGCTGGGTTACCATCAGAAGTGGACTCTCTAAAGTGATGGTCTGCTTCTGGAGCGACTGCAGGCTGGTATTTTTAGAATGGGAAGGGACCAGTATCCATGGGCCTTCCTATTCTGATAGTATCAGGCTACAGCTGTTGGTTTTACCTTGGCTGGTTATGGAAAATGGGGGGACCTCAAGTGTTTTTTTTTTCCTGAAAATTATTTATTTATTGAGAATCAAAACATACCCATCCACTGTAATGATTACAATATTTGCCCATTTTTGGATTCTCACTTAATAAGTGATTTTTGAAGAAATAATCTCTGTGATGGACACTTTCAAAAGTTGCCAAGTATGTAAATTAGAATATTTTTATTATTTGTGCATGTAAAATGATAATGAAGACTAAGCACATTTATGGAGGTACTGAAACTATAAGCACCAATAGCACTAATAGCCTGCAGTCAATTAGGAGACTTCTATGGGAACTTGGCCAAAAAAGAAGGCGGGGCTTAGACATATAAGGAACCTGCAATGTTAGGCAGCAGTTCCGTGGAGTTTAGTAGTTATAGCAGTTTTTTCTGTTAAATTGTTGCAGCAAAAAAGGTCACCTGCACACCAGCCGGAAGTAGAACAGAAGCAGGCAAGGGTCATAAGATCAGCAAGTCACAGAATATTTACAGATCTCGAGAGAGAGGGAGTACTCAAGAAGAAAGAGACAGTCAGAAGAAGACTGTAGAGAAAGACACAGTCAGAAGAAGACTGTAGAGAGATTGTCAGAAGGAAGAATGTACAGAGACTTATAGGCCTGAGTAGTCAGTCACTAAGTCCACAATTCTTAGGGTACCAGGGAACCCTTGATCTGTGTCTACTGGAGCTGGTAGATGTCCTAGTTGCTGGGCTTGGAAAATGACCAGATAAAGTGGACAGGCAATCCCTTCTTAGCTGTGTGGTAATTGCAAGAAGAGGGCAAGTGTAGGAAGTGAGAAGTGAAAGAGAGAAGTGTATCCTCCTATAGTGAAAAGTAATGGTCTCTTGTGCAAGTGAGATTGACACTGAATACCCTGAAATAAGTACCATGTGTGAAACCTGCTAACACCCTAAGCTGATACCTCCAGTGGGTATGGAAGGTATTCAGACCCCTTTAAATTTTCACTCTTTGTTTCATTGCAGCCATTTGGTAACATCAAAAAAGTTATTTTTTTTTGCTCATTAATGTACAATCTGCCCCCCCCCCCCCTCCATCTTGGAAGGAAAAAAACAGAAATGCAGATATTTTTGCAAATTTATTAAACAGGAAGACCTGAAATATGACTTGGTCTTAATTATTCAGACCCTTTGCTGTGACACTCGTATTTAACTCACATGCTGTCCATTTCCTTATGATCCTCCTTGAGATGGTTCTACTCCTTCACTGGAGTTCAGCTGTGTGGAAGTAAACTGATTGGACTTAATTAGGAAAGGCACACACCTGTCCATATAAGACCTCACAGCTCACAGTGCATGTCAGAGCACATGAGAATCATAAGGTCCAAGGAACTGCCCAAGGAGCTCAGAGGCAGAATTGTAGCAAGGTACAGATCTGGCCAAGGTTACAAAAGAATTTCTGCAGCACTCAAGGTTCCTAAGAGCACAGTGGCCTCCATAATCCTTAAATGGAAGAAGTTTGGGACGATCACAACTCTTCCTCAACCCGGCCGTCCAACCAAACTAAGCAATCGTGGGAGAAGAGCCTTGGTGAGAGAGGTAAAGAAGCACCCCAAGATCACTGTGGCTGAGCTCCAGAGATGTAGTAGGGAGATGGGAGAAAGCTCCACAAAGTCAACTATCACTGCAGCCTCCACCAGTCGGGGCTTTATGGCAGAGTGCGGCCGACGGAAGCCTCTCCTCAGTGCAAGACATATGAAAGCCGCATACAGTTTGCAAAAAAACACATGAAGGACTCCCAGACTATGAGAAATAAGATTCTCTGGTCTGATGAGACGAAGATTGAACTTTTTGGTGTTAATTCTAAGCGGTGGAGAAAACCAGGCACCGCTCATCACCTGCCCAATACAATCCCAACCGTGAAACATGGTGGTGGCAGCATCATGCTATGGGGGTGTTTTTCAGCTACAAGGACGACTGGTTGCAAATGAAGGAAAGATGAATGCGGCCAAGTACAGAGATATCCTGGATGAAAACCTCTTCCAGACTCTCTGGACCTCAGACTGGGCCGAAGGTTCATCTTCCAACAAGACTAAGCACACAGCTAAAATAACAAAGCAGCGGCTTCAAAACAACTCTGTGCCCATTCTTGACCGGCCCAGCCAGAGCCCTGACCTAAACCCAATTGAGCATCTCTGGAGAGACTTGAAAATGGCGTCCACCAACTTTCACCATCCAACCTGAGGGCACTGGAGAGGATCTGCAAGGAAGAATGGCAGAGGAAACCCCAAATCAAGGTGTGAAAAACTTGTTGCATCATTCCCAAGAAGATTCATGGCTGTACTAGCTCAAAAGGTGCCTCTACTCAATACTGAGCAAAGGGTCTGAATACTTAAGACCATGTAATATTTCAGTTTGTCTTGTTTAATACATTTTTTTTTTTTTTTAAATCTACATTTCAGTTTTTTTTTCTTTCAAGATGAGGTGGTGGGGGGTGCAGAGTGTGCATTAATGAGCAAAAAATGAACTTTTTTGATGTTACCAAATGGCTGCAATGAAACAATGAGTGAAAAATTTAGAGGGCTCTGAATACTTTCCATACCCAACGTATGTAGTTTCTTCTCCACTGGCACACTACTGATCCCAGCACATCACTGGTAGACCCACAACACCAACACCTGTATCCTTGGTACCCATTCCTTCGGCACCTTATATATCTATCCAGTGTGGCAGAGCAACCCTAGGCGGTTGCATGTTTCTGCCACTAGGTGGTGTACAGCGGAATACCTGCTGCAAACGTGCCACTGAAGACCTGGTCTCTGTGGGGGAAGGCAACTGTTTTGCGTCAGTAGCCATAGGTTGCTGACACATATAGTTAACATGGCTGCAATGCAGCTAATTATGGGTTGCCTTTCCTGGAACAGCTATAGTGTTGGGTGGGTGGCCAGTCCCACGTTCCAGGACAGGCTTTTTGGCAGGTCCTTGAAGGCCTATAAAAAGGCTGATACTCTAGGTGATCAGGGAGTGTGGGTTGATATCTGAAGATTGGGGCAACAGTAGAGCCGGAGAGAGGAGGCTCTTACCCCCCAGACTTGAGGAAGCCTGAACCAGTGAAGACTGGTGAAGCAAGTGTTTCTGGGGCTGGACGGTAGGTTCAGACCACAGGTAGAGAGGGTCTCTATTTAAGTATAGTACGTGGCCAGATGTCAGTAGGTTTTGTGTGGATTGCTATAACCTGTGCCCTTGCCTGATTAAAGCTGACTGAGGGCAGTGCTGCAAGAAGTCTGGTGTCACAGTGACATAATTTGAAGTGCCATAATCATTCTACCAAGGACGACGATCCCAAGAGCTAAGCGTGACCCCCCGGGACAGTCTATAACGGTGTCCAAACGTGAGTGAAGCTTTACACAAGTTAGCTCTATATACAGTATCTTTGTAGGTATCTATTCCATATCTATTTATCTTCCTTATATACACCCAGCTTGGAATTATTTATATATATTTTTGTGTTTATATCCAACCATTAGACCTTTACTTACCTCCTATCTGCACCTGCATATCATCTGGGCTTGTACAGGAACAAGGCTCTTGCAACTTGAACTCCCCCTCCTCAACTGTAAAAAAGAGAAGGAAAGTCTTCAGACATTTCCACATACATTGTTAGTCTAAGATTTTACTCTGGGACACCAAGAGGTTCAGAAGTGTAGACTGACTAAGGGAGAACTAATAGCAAAATCAAACCATATCAATAGCCTCCCTAAATCCACAGTTTTTTTTATGTTCAGGAGGATATGGGCAAAGCCTCAGGAGACACAACCACGATTCTTGTCCATTTCAGTCTTCTGAGTGTGGATATATTCATCCCTGAATCATGTAATCATTATACTTGTGAGATCAAAGGTAAACTTAGCATTGGCGTCCAGAGTTTCTACCCTTCATCATGTTCCTCAGTATTGCCAATAACATTGTTGTACCCATATTGTCCTTTGTAGGATGCAACAACTTTTGTTGAACTCTGATGTCCAGAAATTCTTCAGCTTCATGAGGCAATGAGGTTGATAGACAGAGGGCAGAGGGGAAGAAGAAGGCCTTGCCAATCTTCACTCTCCGGGATCTCAGTTGGGTTAAAGTTACAATTCCCCACCCACGGAATAGTATAGGTTTTTATTGGAGTTACTAATCTAATTTATCACGCACTAATGCTGCATAATCCCGGGACCTCCATCACAGCAGTACAAATAGTGTAGCTGTCAGAGGCCCAGTCTACAATGGGTCCATCCTCACCCACCTTACTTGCTGTCCAATAGTTTTCCAAATGGACCTTCAAAATTTCCTTTTTTGATAGGAAATAATGTGCAGGCAGTGCCCAATTTACACCATTCCAACATACATCTGTCCCCTAGTTACAAACGGAGACTTATGTGGTATGCTGGTTCTTGTAGTTCCATGTTCCACAGCAGATAGTAGCTGTGGAACGACAAGTGCCAGCATGTCACAGCAGCAAATGAGGTGAAAATGAGGTGAAATCTTTTTAACAGGGGCACAGACAGCAAAACAAATGGAAAAACCCTTCCCTGCACTATCCAACAGTAAAAAAAAATTAATAAGTATACCTGTTTCAAGTTACATACAAATTCAGCCTAAGAACAAACCTACAGTCCCTATCCTGTTTGTAACCCGGGGATTACCTGTACTAAAATAATGAGCCCAAAGTGGCCCAGCCATTTGTCTGAGTGAGACTCAGATACGTCCCTGAATTTAGCAACTACAGCAGAATAAGAACACAGAACATTTATGAAAAAAGTAAACGTTTTTAACCAGTCACCTCTCACCTTTGCGGATCAGCCACCGCTTCACTGTATTGGTGACATCAAATGATAGCCACTCTCCCTGGTTTCCTGGAAAGACAAAGCGACTGTCCAGGTATCGAGAAGACGTTTTGCTATCTACCTGTGTGAAGAATATGTAACGTGTCATTTATAGGTGCAACAAATTCCACACAACATACAGGAATCGGCCATGATATTGCATCATTTGAAAGCCTAAAACTACAACACAATGGAAGACTGTCTAGTCCAACTTTACTCTGTTAGGATTGATGAATCTGCCCCAGTGTGTGAATAAAGCCTTAGGTGTCACAATATCATTCATACCTGGCAGTGATAAATTGGAACGTCAAGACCACATTGACCAAGAGACGGTGACACAGTGTAAAAAACTATGGAGATCTATAGGACATTTAATTTCTAGGCTCCTGAATTGTAGGCACCACAAAGCCTTACAGCAGTATTATTCTCAGGCTATTACTGAGGTATTGGGATGGTCCTTGAATCTGTTGGTGTGGACAAAGAGAAGAAAAGATGGATAATAGGGGATGTATTGAGGCTGATGGGATTTGGGACTAACCTCTCCGAAGGCACTGCACTGTTTGCAAACAAAAGTTTGAAGAAGTGGTCCATGGGTCACAAAATGGCCATTAAAGGGTTGTCTCATCTCACAGTTCTATAGGATGCATGAATGAAATAATGCTGCTTTGCTCTGTCACTTCCTGGTCAAGCTGTCTGTAATTAGCATATGAGCTCCTTGTGTTCAGACCTCTGCTAATTAGATTAACTCAGAAGCTTCCCTGCTCCTGACAGCATGAGATTTAAGTAAACAGCAGTAATTACTTTCTTTTGTCTGAAAGATCAGATAACAAACAAGCTCTCACTGTCCAGAGTTCTGTGCTGCTGCAGCAGCCTCAACCTGTGTTGTGACTTCACTCCCTGCTATCAGATAGAACAAACAGCAGGGGGGGAGATGTACACAGGTCGGTTACTTGGGAAACCTAGAGAGAGCACAGAAGGTGATAAAATCACTTGTAGCTCCTTAAAAAAAAAAAAAAAAATGAACAAAGCAATATATTTGGAAAACGTCTTCATTTAGTGTACCCTACATGTTGAAAGCTGATCTTTGTAGCGAGACAACCCCTTTAAGGAGGAAAGAAAGACCAGGCTTTCTGTCCTAAGTGAGAAAACCCAAAACCATAATAGGTTGGTTTGATCTTTGGTAGCCCCCTCTCTTCTGTGTTCACCACTGGTTGTGTTTCTTGGCCTGTGTGGCCACCTGTCTTTCTGGACCTCTTGGTCCTTGTATAAAAGTCAAAGTAATAAGGTGGCAATGACAATGTCACTGTCAGCTCCAGCTTACCCTATACAGCTCCAGTCTGACCTGTTTCGGGAAAACCCACTTTACATTTTTTTTTTTAAAATAGCGTATTTTCTGCTTTGTGTATTTGGCCCGGGGCTTTTCACAACCGCATTTGCAAAAGATGCATTAAAGGTGAGGACATATTCCTTATTGCTTCTTTGCTTCTCATCTGAATAGAGAATCAATAAATCCAGGAATTAATGGCAAACATTCAAGTGACAAAAACCAGGTCAAAATCACAACTCCTAAGGGCTAGTAGCGCAGTGCTCCTATGTTTTGAATGCAAATCTTCCCTAATGTAGAAGTAGCCTATAGCCGTCAGCTGCTTACAAACACCGTGACATAGTTTTGCACCTATATTGGTGAATAACTAGGGCTGAATTGCTTTTTAGGACTCCTCGAGAGGCTTAGTGCCTTTGTTGTCATCCACCTTTTCAGAAACAACTGATTCTCATGAAGACAGTCATTGTTAATATGACTATTAGAGCACATGGGCATTATAGAGGAGCATATCCCATTTGGGACATCCTGGAAAACTGCTTTGACAGACTTGACCATCAAAAAAATCACATTAAGATTAATGGGGGTACAGATTCTTTAAACTAAGATCATTTCCCCCCAGAGTGGGAGCCATTCTTACAGAGGAGCTTGTCATTCTGGTTCACAGGTAGTTAGGTAGGCAGTAGATAGACCACAGGTTTTGGGAGCAGGCCCCGAAAAGGGAGGGAGATGGCCCCAAGAAGGTAGGAAGATAGACCTCAGGTAGCTAAATGGCCACGTTAGGTAGGAATGACCCCCAAAAGGTAGGAAAATAACCTCAGGTACTAATAGGGCCCCATTAGGTAGGTAATTTGACCCCCAAAAGGGAGGAAAGACCCTCAGGGAGCTAGGTAGGCCACAGTTAGGTAGGTAGATACGCCCCAAGAAGGTAGGAAGATAGACCTCAGGTAGCTAGGTAGGCCACAGTTAGGTAGGTAGAGACGCCCCAAAAAGGTAGGAAGATAGACCTTAGGTAGCTAGGTAGGCCACAGTTAGGTAGGTAGATACGCCCCAAGAAGGTAGGAAGATAGGCCTCAGGTAGCTAGGTAGGTAGATAGTCTTTCCCAGATAAAATCAAGTAGTGCAGGGAACCAGACCACCAGCGATAAGAAGATCACTATTGTGACTGCATTTCCAAACAGGCTCTCTCTGATGAGACAACACCTTTAACCCCTTAAGTCGAACGCCTGAAAAGTACTTACTGACCAGCAAATTTTTTTTTAGTTTTTTTTTTGTTTTGTTCCCTTTGGGTTTTAAAAAGTTGAACTTTTTTATTTTGTCAATGGGGGCAGTTTTATGAGGCCCCCATTTATAGGGGAAAAATTTACTTTTTTGGGGGAAAATTTTAAGTTCACTTATAAATTATTGCTGAATTAAAAAAAAAAAGTTTCAATTGTTTTTTTTCTTTTTTTTTAATTTTTTTTTTTTACACCATTCACATTTCACACTTAAAATTTTTAGATTTAAATTTTGAAGGTTATTTTCATGTGGTTACCTAATATGTGTAGGATTTCTTTTGTGTGTAATGTATGCACAATAATTCTTTATTAAATATTTATTTTATTTATTTTTTCTACACTTTTTTATGTTTTTTAATTTTTTTAAATCCCATAAAAGGATAACTGTTAATTTTTTTTTTTTTTTTAATTAAAAAACATATTAATATTCATAATTCTAATAATTAAAAACTTGTTTTTTTGACCAGGCAGCATTAGGGCCACACATCTGCCCGTTTGGGTTTTACACAACAGCTCTGGAGTCCTGGGTCGAGGCAGCCTTTCCCCTGGGCTTGTGGGTCACCAGGAGCCCCGATCACCAACAGAGCATGGGAAAAGCACTTTTTTTAATGTAGGAAAAGAAACCACGGCAATAAAAAGGTTTTTAAGGGCCGGGGAGGTGGAGGTTTCCCCCACTCCCGGTCTTGGGGTGTGCGGAACAGAGCTGTGAAGTACAGTCTTTTCCTAGTGCATTGTGGCTTTGGGGGAGTGCAAATTCCTTTGTACGCGTCAAAAGAATCGCTCAGCAAATGACCTCAAAGGCCCGCCGCCAAAAGACCGGGGGCAGTCGTTAAGGGGTTAAAGAATAGCGTTCTATAATACTGCTGTTTTTTTAGAGAAGGCCTTAAACCCCTCGTCTCCAGGGTTGGGGAAAATGCATCTGATGAAAATTTTCAAAACCCTATGATGTGATTATATCTTACTGTTTTAAAAAGGGCCCTTAAAAGTGGTATTCCCACTATAGACAAAATGGAAATCACTGGTATCATTGCCGATCAAAATTTTGTGGTTGGGTCCCACCTCTGGTCGGGACTCTCCAATAGACATGACTGGTTGTTCCACGCGACGATGTTCAGCTGTACTTAGAACTCCAGTTCATTTCAACTGACCAGTCCCGACCACCTCTCCGTTCAGAATACAGAGGTTTGGAGGCTTGTTTAGGAAATAGATCTGGGTCCCATTGATGGGACCCGCACCTATCAAACAATTATGGCATATCCTAGTGATAGACCATCATTGTCTCAGGGGGTAATAACCCCTTTAAAAGATTTTAAAGGGCTATTTAAAATAAAACTGTTCAGTAATTGCTTAAAGGAGGTCATTGGGGGTTAAGCATTCAAGTTCTTTATTTATTAGTCCCAGCAAAAAAAAACAATGGCTACAAAGAATATTTCACTGTGGAGGACCAAGCCCTCCCCTGCTTAACAGACAAAAAAAATTTCTGTGGGAACTGTGTCATGTTTCATTTCACCTGTGGGGGCGCTGCAGAGAAACTGAACATTTACAAAAATTTCCCCATTTGGGGGGTCCCGCAGCAGGAACCCCTTGATCAACGTACTTAAAAAAAAGGGGTTTAAAATTCCCAAAGCAGAAATCTTGTTTGAATTACACAGCAAAACTAAGTGCTCAACAATGCTGAGACCACCAATTTTGTAACAACCCAATAGCTCCTGGACCAAACATAAGCACAGCCAAGTCAGAAAATTATCACATTGTTAATATGCCCTAATAGAGCACATGGGCATTATAGAGGAGGATATCCCATATATTACATGTAGTATTATATGTGGTTATTCAGATTCTGTAATACATGAACAACTCAATTTCATCAGATTAGGAGCCATTCCTACAGAGGAGCTCGCCATTCTGGTTCATAGATTGGGGCCTAACCCTAGACAAGGCTTCCCCAGATAAAAATTAAGTATGAGGGGGAACCCGACCACCAGCAACAATGATCAATTGTGATTGCATTTCCCAAACGGCCCCCGATGAGACAACAATATTTAAAGAAATATATATAAGAAGTGGAGCTCACCCCCCCACTTGGGCCTCAGGAAAAACCGTGTAAACCTTTGATCAACTCCCGGGAACCGTAGGCTAGCCGGTCCAAAAATAAATATGTTTCAAACCAAAAGGAAAGATTGAAAAATTTTCTATTCAACAAAATATCCACCCCCAAAAAATAAAGGGAATAGATGCCACGCTTACGCGTTTCGGACAAAGTCCTTGCCCACAGCCCCACAACTAGTACTCATATTTTAAGCGGGTCCGTTTTTATTTTAAAAAAAATTTTTTTTGACATCGAAGAAAATAGACAATACAAAAACGTAAAAAGAATGTCATGTCAGTTTTACAAAAGCACCCCCAACAATAAACAATCCCCTTCCCCCCCCACCCCCCCCCTTGCACATACAGTCCATTATCTAACATCATAACACAAAAAAAAAGGCATTTTTGCTGATCTCGGTTTTTTCCCCCCAAAAATGTTTCCCCCATTTGTTATTATCCTACCCATCCCCCTTGGCGGGCCCCAAACCCCCTCCAAGCCTGCCATATACCACGTCGTATCTTTAAAGGGAAAATGTTTTCTTTTTTTTCCCTGGGGTGTCAAAAAACCCTTTCATAAAAATTTCTCCATTTACGAAAAAACCTGTGGCACGTGTTTCTTTTTTTTTCCTCCCTCCGTTTATCCAAACTGGTCCGTATTTTTAAAGGAAAAATATATTGCTTAGAAGGGGAGGAGTCTCCCCCAAACCGTGCAATTGTGTGCGTTTTTTCCCGCCTGGGGTGGGGTTTTCCCACTCCCCGAGGGGAGCACCCAAATGAAAGGGCAATAGATGCACGCTTACGAGTTTCGGACAAAAGCCCCTTCCCAGGGCCCTAGCAACAAATAATGCCACAGAAAAGTAAGGGAAAATTTGCCCTTAACGTTTCGAAAAAAGTCCTTTTCCCACACCCCTAACGTGAGCAAGGGATTTTGTCTGAAATGCGTAACGTGCATCATTGCCTTACTTTTCGTGGCTATATTTTGTTGATAAATAGTATTTTGGTTTCCCCGCTGGACATTCTTTCCTTTTTGGATTGAAAGCATATTATCTTTAAAGAATAGCTGAATAAAGTACAGTAATCTACTATTTAACTGAAAAGAAGAAACCAAGGATTCAATTCCTCTTTTTTTATCTTCACCAGATGTGTTAAAAAAAATATCAAGTAACAGTCGAGCAATAAAGAGGTTAATAGGGCGGTTTACTGAAGCCAGGAGGTTTTTCACCAGTCAGAGTTTGTGTTCGCCTCCACCTTTCAGCCCCGATGTGGAAAAAGAGAAAGTTGATTCTGCAAGGTTGCTTCTTATTTTCCATCCGTGATTAGTCAGGACGTAGGTGAACCACTGGAGAAAGCTGCAGACTCCCTGCACGCCTCTAGCCACCATAAAACGGTTGGGCCAAAAGTTCACAGGGCTTAAAACTGGATATTTCATTCCGAAATTACGCCCCGGAGTGCGCAAATTGCGGCTGGAATACGTCCCAGTCTTTACGGAAATCCACAGTTTCATAGAGAATAGGATTATGTCTCCCCCCCCTGCTCACACAATACCCGAGGGGGGAGATAGGACATGTAAATTAAACCCGTATACGGGGCCCCGGGGAAAAGCAAGTCTAGGGGCCCGGCGAGGTGCCCCCGCTCCCCCCCCCGACTAACGGCGTAATTACTCCCGCATTAACCCCGTGGAACTTTAGCCTTAAAGGAAAACTTCTGTGTTACAAGTCGGGACATATCTGGAGTAAAAATCACTAAATTATAAACCATAAAAAACTCTGTTTCTAATACCCCAAACAAAAGGACGAGAAGATCCGGGGGAGAGCTCCTTTCGGGGCCCAGTTTACCCACTGGTGCACTAGGATCTCAGGGGCCCTATGAGCATATGGTCCTAAGGTAGTTGGACCTATATCCTTGGAATCCAGGGCCCCCCCAACCCAGGGGTTTGTATGTTTATTTTAAGGGGTTTGCGTTCTCGGACCCCGGGGACAAATTTTTCCCCAAAAAGAGGACTTGGGTTTTAAACCCAAAAAGGGGGGGTTTTTCCCTTTCCCTTTTGGGAAAACAAACTACAGGCAATAGGCTGAACTGGATGGACGTCTTGTCTTTTTTCAGTCTTACAAACTATGTAACTAATGGCCTGCAGCCTACAAAACATCATGGGAGCATCTTGAAGCAGGTGGGATGATGACGTCCCAACATTGCTGACATCTTATACCAATTAATAACCAAATTTTATAAATCACTCTTATAGCGTAAAACCCCCTTTTTGGGTTTTTGGCGCTGGTAATAAAGATGGCATGACGAGTTTGCGGGTTTGTAGAAAAGAAGTGGGGGGGTCTAGTGTGATACCATTGTTCTATGGCCCGGGGCCCCAAATGCTTAAGATACCCTTTTTCTTTTTGCAAAATTTTTTTTGCCCTTAGCCAACAATCTGGTAAAAATTGGATGGTATGGGTGAGGGTTGTATAATAATCATTTACAACATGGGGAGGGTATAATGACAATTTACAATGCCAAACCTTTGGGATCATATTGGGGGTTTAAAAATGGTTTTTGGCCATCTTTTTGTGTATAGGGGCCTTTGTTGTTCAATTGAACTACAGTTTCATAGTAAAATCAGTATTATGTACATTTTGGTGTAACTGCATTTCCCATCTTAAACCCTTGCCCACTCCTCCTTTCCTAAGAGTGGGAGTTCTTTTTTAGTATGTAGGGAGTTCAATTTGCCTATTAATCACTCTACCTAATTGGGTACATACGTTACATTTGTATCTGCTAAATAAGGACACCTCCTCAATGCTGCACAGACTTGTTTTAGGTCCCTCACACTCATGCCAGAAGTAGTTCAAAAATACTTCACAAAACAATTAGGCTGTTTCACGGTAAAAAACATGCAACACATGGGCAGGAGCCAGAAAATGTAGAATTAATTTACTCCCAGTGTTATGTAATAGGGACACTTTGCAGCAAGCACAGAAATCGTGCCTCCAATTATGAACGGCATGTCTTTTTTGGGTCAAAAATCTTATATGGTCTCTAGATCTGTGTTCACATTTCGACTAGTTGGTGGGAGGCAGCTGATAAACATAGGATCCCACATCTCAGTAGCAATGAAGGATCTATGCCTATGCAAGCTTTATGTTTCACCCTTTAACATCAGTCTTGTGCAGCACCTATCTTCCCACAGACTCCATTAGTCAACAGTATCCACCCCCTCCAACACCCTGACAAAGAACAGAAAATGGGGGGAGAATACACTGAATATTGTCAATGAGCCCTGAGGTCATTTGATCCTGTTTGTGCCTGGAGCCAAAGACCTATCAAGCACATTGTACATTATGCAGATACGGTTACTCCTGGTACACAGAAAATCCTAAATCCTGCACCCCCGTGAGAATAGTATCTTATGTGGCCACATACCACTGACCTTACCAGTACAATGCATAACTTAAATATGCCTGATCTTACAGCTCTCTATTGAACATTCATAGATCCATATGACTTTCATTTCTAGTTCCAATGTTGCCGATGCCGCTCTGGGGTGAACTAAACAGTCATTAATTTACCAGAGGCCCTACATGTGCCCATCACAGATGATGATGGAACCTCTACCTGAAGGAAGTGTCATGAGAATAGAGATATCTGAATTTGCTGGTTGAGCAGATCACTTTTCAGTTAATTGATCAATTGAGCAAGTCTGGTTTAGAAAACCCATGATCAAATATCTGAATAGGACACTGATTTAAATTTATTTAGAAGCTTTATCAATTGAGAGTGGCTATGAAGATTATTTCTTGCTCTAGAGGACCTGCCAAGCCCATATATTACGTAGCCAGCTCATTGGTTTCAATGGACACAATGTAGTGCCTCATTTCTCAAGTGGTCTCCAAGGGAAGAGGTGCTTCTGGGTTGCCTTATAGAGTTCAGCTGTTTATTGGAGGTCCAGTGGTAGGGCCACCTAGGATAAGTTCAGTGATCTATTCTAGCAAAAAGGGATTTTCAAAATGAAGAACCTCTTTTACAGGAAGGAAATCCATGCTGCCCAATCCAAAGGCAGGCAACATTAAATTCTAGTTTTAAAAGAAGTCCAAGTTCCAGGTGAAGAACCATCCGGAGGGCCCATAAAGACTTCTACCCACCTCATTAGTATGATTAACATATTTCTCCCTACTTTTAGGTAGGATTTGTGAAAAGTAGATAATCCTTTAAAGTTCCTGAGCCAGGTGAGATTCCTGATGGCGTTTTTTACCCTGGTGCAGCCATTTTGAATTCTGATCTATGATATTCACACAATATTCCTCCTCCCTTCCCCCTACTTAGTAAACTCTAAAAATCTTCATTTCCATCTGCCTCTAATGAAGGAAAAGAGTTTGCGATCCAGCAATCCTTAAAAGTGGAGTCTTCCTCTATTGATTGACAATAAAAAAATGTGGCATATAGGGACAATAAGAGAACCTCTAACGCGTTTCAGGCACAAGGCCCTTAGTCATAGCATTTTTTTTTTTTTTTTGCATCTTCCTCTAATGTCCTGAAAGCATCTTGGGTTTTAAAGATGTGTTCCTGGAAAATGTTTTCCCCAGAACTATTCCAGTTCCCGAATTTACGATCTGCACAAAAACATTCCTCTCTTTCCATTCCATACAGTTCCCTTTTAGGTTGTTATCTCTTAAAAAAGAAAAAAAAAAGCCATGCAATGAGCACAAAAAGGTTATTGTAGATCTATGATGAAGGTTAGTAACCATTGCATGAACAATATGTATGGCTTGTCCTATGTGACATCTACGTTGGCGGCTTGTGTCATAGATTGCTTCGAAATTGATAAAAAAATAAAAATTGTACAAAAGGCAGCATTATTTTTTCCATTCAAATGACCAACACCACGACGGAAACCTGATGGACTCCATGGTAGTTGGAGGGGTCCTTTTGGTGCCATCATGAAATGGATATTGCACAACCATTAGCTTCATTTTTACATTGCTATGATGGAACACAAAAATGGGAATGACGACGTAGACGTAAACTAGGCCTAAAACACAGGGGTACAGCTATAGGGGCTGCCAGCGCACCTGGACGCTAACGCCTAAGGGAGGGCTGAACCTCTCTTGGACACATAAGAGGACATCAGTATTGTATATTACACATGGTCGGTGTGGGTCCCTGTTTCAAAATTTCCACCGAGGTCCAGAAGCTTCAAGTTACGCCGCTGCTTTGATACATTGTCTGGTCGAGTCGTATTTCAAAATGCTGGCAGCCATGAAAGCTTCAGAAAATATCCCTTAATCTGTGATCTGTTCATAGTCAAGGTTGAAGTGCCAGCCGAGGTGCACCTTGCGGGGGGGCCTCCAACGTTGCTCCGACGGGCTCATTTTCAGGTGTGGGCAGACGGCGCTCCCCCTGTGTTTTTAATGAGGGGGGTTTGGGGAAATTTTAACAATCGCTTATGTTGAAGCCCGATGGGGTTCGGGGATGGGGGCCCGCAGAAGTCAAATAAATAGTTTACTATTCCCGGGTCCCCTCCTTCAGCAAGCGCTTGAAAGCTCTTTGCTACACAACTGCTTGGCTGGCTGATTTTCCTCTAAATCAGGTTCCACCGATTATAGAGTTCCTTGACGCAAACACTCGGAGTGTAAAAATAATTCCATCACGGTTTGGCTCGCGGGTTTTGAAAACATGGTACTTTTGTTTTCATATCCCGCAGAAAATACATTCCTGACCGTATTCCCAGAAGAAAGACGCAGGACAAAACAGACCATCCTCTGATTCCTACACAAGCTTTCCTACCAGAAAGTGCAAACATTGGAACTTTTTGGATTCTGACGCTCACTGACTAATTTGGTACTGCCTTTCCCAGCAGCTTATAAGGGATTGGGGAAAGGGAAAAGCATTGTTGAGTGTCTCCTACAATCAGTTCCTAACACATAGGATGAAACGTATCAAACTCGTCACTGAGGGTCGTTTGTAATTGAAAGACTGTATAGATTTAACTACTCCTACACATATTGTTAAATAACCCAAGACACAACATGCACCAACTGGAAGTGTCTCAGAAGCTTTCTATGAAGCCAGCTAGGTACCGGTCAGATACAATGAAGGAAATAATTATTTATTGCTGATTGTATAAGTTTGCCCACTGACAAAGACATGAACAGTCTATAATTTTAAGGGTAGGTGAATTTTGACATTGGGAGATAGAATATCCAAAATAAAATCCCAAAAAAATCACATTGTAAAACTTCTATAAATGTATTTGAATTTTGCTGAGAGAAATAAGTATTTGATCCCCTACCAACCATTAAGCGTTCTGGCTCCTACAGACTAGTTAGATGCTCCTAATCAACTTGTTACCTGCATTAAAGACAGATGTCTTAAATAGTCACCTTTTTTTAAAAAAAATCCTGTCAACAGACTCAAATAATCAGTCCTCAAGACCCACCAACAGGTCAAGTTTTCAGGCTTTCCTCAGTATTGCACAGGTGATAGAAGTATTGTCAGTGCATTCTGCACAGGTGATAGAAGTATTGTCAGTGCATTCTGCACAGGTGATAGAAGTATTGTCAGTGTATTCTGCACAGGTGATAGAAGTATTGTCAGTGCATTCTGCACAGGTGATAGAAGTATTGGCAGTGTATTCTGCACAGGTGATAGAAGTATTGTCGGTGCATTCTGCACAGGTGATATAGGTATTGTCAGTGCATTCTGCACAGGTGATAGAAGTATTGTCAGTGCATTCAGCACAGGTGATATAAGTATCGTCAGTGCATTCTGCTCAGGTGAGATAAGTATCGTCAGTGTATTCTGCACAGGTGATAGAAGTATTGGCAGTGCATTCTGCACAGGTGATAGAAGTATTGGCAGTGCATTTGCACAGGTGATAGAAGTATTGTCAGATGCATTCTGCACAGGTGATATAAGTATTGTCAGGATGCAATTTTCACTGCACAGGTGATATAATTATTTGTCCAAGTGCATTTCTGCACAGGTGAAAGATAGAAGTGATATTGTCAGTGCATTCTGCACAGTGATATAAGTATTGTCAGTGCATTCTGCACAGGTGATAGAAGTATTGTCATGTGCATTTCTGCTGCACAGGTGATAGAAGTATTGTCAGTGCATTCTGCACAGGTGATAGAAGTATTGTCAGTGCATTCTGCACAGGTGATAGAAGTATTGTCAGTGCATTCTGCACAGGTGATAGAAGTATTGTCAGTGCATTCTGCACAGGTGATTTAAGAATTGTCAGTGTATTCTGCACAGGTGATAGAAGTATTGTAAGTGCATTCTGCACAGGTGATAGAAGTATTGTCAGTGCATTCTGCACAGGTGATATAGTTATTGTCAGTGCATTCTGCACAGGTGATATAGTTATTGTCAGTGCATTCTGTGGGAGATCCTGAAAACATGACCTGTTGGTGGGTCTTGAGGACTGGAGTTGAGAAACACTGCTCTACAACATGGGCAAGACCAAAGAGCTTTCTAAGGATGTCAGGGACAAGACCTGCACATAGCTGGAATGGGCTATAAAACCATAAGTAAGACGCTGGGTGGGAAGGAGACAACTGTTGATGCAGTAATAAGAAAATGGAAGAAATACAAAATGACTGTCAATCGACATCGATCTGGGGCACCATGCAAAATCTCACCTCGTGGGGTATCCTTGATCATGAGGAAGGTGAGAGATCAGCTTAAAACTACACAGGGGGAACTTGTTAATGATCTCAAGGCAGCTGGGACCACAGTTACCAAGAAAACCATTGGTAACACATTACGCCATAATGGTTTAAAATCCTGCAGTGCCCGCAAGGTCCCCCTGCTCAAGAAGGCAGATGTGTATGCCCATCTGAAGATTGCCAATGAACACCTGGATGATTCTGTGAGTGATTTGGAGAAGGTGCTGGGGTCAGATAAGACAAAAATTTAGCTCTTTGGCTTTAACTCAACTCACTGTGTATGACTCAAAGAACACCATCCCCACTGTCAAGCATGGAGATGGAAACAATATGTTTTCGGGGATTTCTCTGCTAAGGACCCAGGACTACTTCATCACATCAATGGGAGAATGGATGGAGCCATGTACTGTAAAATCCTGAGTGACAACCTTCTTCCCTTCGCCAGGACATTAAAAATGGGTCGTGTCTGGGTCTTCCAGCAAGACAATCACCCAAAACTTACAGCTAAAGCAACAAAGGAGGGGCTCAAAAAGAAGCACATTAAGGTCATGGAGAGGCCTAGCCAGTCTCCAGATCTTACTCCCATAGAAAACTTATGAAGAGAGTTGAAGCTCTGAGTTACCAAGCAACAGCCTCAAAATCTTGATTGATGATGATTTAGAGATGATCTGCAAAGAGGAGTGGACCAAAATGCCTCCTGACGTCAAACCTCATCATCAACTACAAAAAACGTCTGACTGTTGTGCTTACCAATAAGGGTTTTGCCACCAAGTATTAAGTCTTGTTTGCCAGAGGGATCAAATACTTATTTCTCACTGCAAAATGCAAATACATTTATATTATTTATACAATGTAATTTTGGGGATTTTATTTTGGATATTCTATCTCTCAATGTTAAAATTAACCTACCCTTAAAATTACAGACTGTTCAGCAAGGGATCATATAATTATTTCCTTCACTGTATAGACCATTTTCTGGGTTACTGATAAAGTAGTTCAAATTATTCTTCCAAATGTGTTATTGTGCAATATAGTCAGTAAAAGGCCAAGATGTCCTTTAAGCTTGTATGATGGCACATTCACTTTTTTTTTTTCAGCACCAAGCATTCTAGCTGGGAGGGTGGTAGGGTGCCTGGGGAGGACTGTCAGAGCTGTGCTACTACCTGTGAGTTGCTGAACAGAGTAGTGTGGAGATGTGTGGCAGTGCTCTGAATCCAAGATGGACTGACAAGTGTTGGCTGCATCCTTCAGGAAAAGTGCAGTACTTCTCCACCCAGACCTTGTCCATCCCTCCTCACTGTGTCTAAGCTCTCGCGGACCACATAAAATTCCCTGCGTCGGATTCAACCCATGGACCTTGAGTTTGACACATATGGCAAAGGAACTATTGTGTAAATTCCAAAATGCCCATGAATGTCCAATGCTAAAAGAGATGGAGTCCTCTGACCATGCCCTAATAGGACATATAGAGCTACACTCACTAACTAGACCCCCTTTAAACTTTGGCTGTGCTATTCATATGCTCTCAAAGATGACTGCAACATAGAAAGTTATAGGGGTGCAAATAAGATCGAAATAAGATTGTCCTGCTAAAACCACAGCTAATGATATTCATTGCAGGTAATGATGCCTGCGAATGGTTGCATTGGGCTTGTGGTAATTTAAAGGTTGCAATATGACCAGATTCATTATAGTTACTTGGATGAAGATCTCATGTCATACGTCTGCAAGTTACTATGTAGGCACAGTCTTAAAGGGCTTGCTTCTTTGGAAAACAAGACAACACCTGTTTTTAAATCATGTCTGGTATTACAGCACAGTTCCATTGAAGATAATAAAGCTAGGTTGCATTACCACATGCAACCTGTTGACAGGGGGGCACTATTTTTATAAGAAGTTAGCTGTTTCTTCCCATGCTGTGCAACCCTTTAAAGTTTTGTTTGGAAGAAGGTTAGAATCAGGTTATTAATAAAGAAATAGGACATGTGGGGTACATTAAGTGCCAACCCATCACACGTTCTATGAGATTGACCCTTTAGACTAAACTATGACGCATTCATTCAGTGTTGGGGCCTACCAGTGGAGTTGATACCTAGGGTACACCAGTGGAGATAATTCTTGGGACCCACCAGTGGAGTTGATACCTTGGGCCCACCAGTGGAGATAATTCTGGGGGCCCACCAGTGGAGATCATTCTGGAGGCCCACCAGTGGAGATAATTTTGAGGGCCCACCAGTGGAGATAATTGTGAGGGCCCACCAGTGGAGTTAATTCTAGGGCCCACCAGTGGAGATAATTCTGAGGGCCCACCAGTGGAGATAATTCTTGGGGCCCACCAGTGGAGATAATTCTGGGGGCCCACCAGGGGAGATAATTCGGAGGGCACCCCAGTGGAGATAATTCTGAGGACCCACCAGTGGAGATAATTCTGAGGACCCACCAGTGGAGTTGATACCTTGGGCCCACCAGTGGAGATAATTCTGAGGACCCACCAGTGGAGTTGATACCTTGGGCCCACCAGTGGAGATAATTCTGAGGGCCCACCAGTGGAGATAATTCGGAAGGCCCACCAGTGGAGTTGATACCTTGGGCCCACCAGTGGAGATAATTCTTAGGGCCCACCAGTGGAGATTATTACCCTTTGGGCCCACCAGTGGAGATAATTCTGCGGTCCCACCAGTGGAGTTGATACCTTGGGCCCACCAGTGGAGATAATTCTGAGGACCCACCAGTGGAGTTGAGAACCTTGAGGCCCACCAGTGGAGATAATCTGAGGCCCACCAGTGGAGATAATTCTGGAGGCCCACCAGTGGAGATAATTCTGAGGGCCCACCAGTGGAGATAATTCTGAGGGCCCACCAGTGGAGATAATTCTGAGGGCCCACCAGTGGAGATAATTCTGAGGGCCCACCACTGTTCCTGACTTTGGCTTTAAAAACTGCAGTAAAAAATCTGAATGTGGAAACATACCCTAAAGGTTGTGGCTTCTTGTAGGGTACGTCCACACAGCAGGGTTTTCAGTCGGTTTCTTTGAAAACCGACTGTCAACCATCCCGGTAGACGACAATAGAAAATCCACCCAGTAGTCTGCACTGCTTGGTTTTACTACTGGGTGGAACATGCAGAATCTTCCGCCAGGTCTTCGGGTGGAAGGTGTGCTATTCAACGATAAGGGGGGCGGTAGTTTTTCTATGCCATGTGGACATACTCTTACTCTGCTCTGGGCTGCCTCGATGACAGATGTCCAGAATACAGCTACCTGGAAAAACTGAAAGTGTAATTTGCATGCGTGTGTGCAATGTTTGTGCATACATATGTGTGTAATGTGTTTGTACATAAATGTGCATGTATATGTGTGTAATGTGTATATATTGTGTATTGTATATGCCAGTAATTTGTGTATATATGTGTTCTATATGTATGTCTGTAAGTGTAATGTGTATGCACATGAATGTGTAAATACAGTGCTCCCTCAACATACAATATTAATTGGTTCTGGGATGACCATTGTATGTTGCAATCATAACTCTATGGATAATTGGGAGTTGGTTCTGAAACCGAATGTCACCAACATAATGCAAAATGAATATCTAAGAAAGTTATGCAGAAAACTAATCCAGGTAAAGTGCGTCCTCCCATATAACATCAGAAAGAGCTGCTGGAAGCTGGAAATCACTTTCTATAATGAGGACAGGAGCTTTTCTGGGTCATGTACTTTATCTACAATGTACCAGAAAAAAAGAAGGAAATGGGATCCTAACCTGGTGCCCAAAGAAGCTGTTTATCCTGGCACATGTAAGAGCAGTACAGGACATGTAGTACCGCACTGTACTGTAGAGAGATGCTATTAGACCACCAATCACTGCATGCACTGCACTAATACATGTAAGAGCAGTACAGGACATGTAGTACCTCACTGTACTGTAGAGAGGTGCTACTAGACACCAATCACTGCATGCACCTCACTAATACATGTAAGAGCAGTACAGGACATGTAGTACCGCACTGTACTGTAGAGGCGCTATAGACCACCAATCACTGCATGCACCTCACTGATACATGTAAGAGCAGTACAGGACATGTATTACCGCACTGTAACAGTAGAGGCGCTATAGAACACCAATGACTGCATGCACCTCACTAATACATGTAAGAGCAGTAAAGGATATGTAGTATCGCACTGTACTGTAGAGAGGCACTATAGACCGCCAATCACTGCATGCACCTCACTGATACATGTAAGAGCAGTACAGGACATGTAGTACCGCACTGTACAGTAGAGGCGCTATAGACCACCAATCACTGCATGTGTCTCACTAATATATGTAAGAGCAGTACAGGACATGTAGTACCACACTGTACTGTAGAGAGGCACTCCTAGACCACTAATCACTGCATGCACCTCATTAATACCTGTAAGAGCAGGACATGTAATACCACACTGTACTGTAGAGTTTTGCTATAGACTGCCAGTCACTGCATGCACCTCACTAATACCTGTAAGAGCAGTACAGGACATGTAGTAACCACACGTACTGTAGAGAGGCCTACTAAAACACCAATCCTGCATGCCCTCACTAATACATGAAAGGGCAGTACAGGATATGTAGTACCACACTGTACTGTAGAGAGGCGCTACTAGATCACCAATCACTGCATGCACCTCACTAATACATGTAAGAGCAGCACAGGACATGTAGTACCGCACTGTACTGTAGAGAGGCGCTACTAGACCACCAATCACTACATGCACCTCACTAATACATGTAAGAGCAGTACAGGACATGTAGTACCGCACTGTACTGTAGAGAGGTGCTACTAGACCACCAATCACTGCATGCACCTCACTAATACATGTAAGAGCAGTACAGGATATGTAGTACCACACTGTACTGTAGAGAGGTGCTACTAGATCACCAATCACTGCATACACCTCACTGATACAGAGGTTTTACAAGTAAATGTTCATGATAATTGGTTGGATCAGTGTCTGGGACACACTCTTAACATACAATGTCCCAGGAAACACCATCGTATATTGTATCCTGAGACCATTGTAACTTGAGGGACCACTGTAGATGTGTGTAATATTTATATATTTGTGTACTGTATGTGTTCTATGTATATATATGTGTAATGTTTATGTACATGAATATGTAAATAGATGTGTGTCATGTGTAGGTATTTGTGTTTTATGTGTATATCTGCATGTCGTGTATACGTCTGTAATATAGATAGATAGATAGATAGATAGATAGATAGATAGATAGATAGATAGATATAGATAGATAGATAAATAGACAGATACTTAAATTCAATGAAGCTGATTTGTGGCTTTTCCATACCGAATCTGTGACAGATTTTAAAATCACAGCATTTTTCACGCTGTATGTACATGGGGTATACAGCGGTAACTGTAAAATGTTGTTAGATTCTGTCTGTATTTACATGTATGGTTAGCAGAATTTTGCATGTGTCTGATACGGCATAATTTGTTATTTGCATTGTATACAGTGGTATCGTCTCTATACAGAGTATTTAGCTGTATTTGTTTATATAGAGTAGGTAGATGGATTAGATACATACCGAGATCACAATACAGTATATATACATGTAGATGTCATTGATGCCTGTAAAGTCATCAACATGCTTTAAGATCAAGTTAATGCTTATTTATGTGTCTGAGACTGATTAAGCTTAACACATATATCTGATGTTAAAACTATGGTCTGGCCAAAGATGGTAGGTGGCTCCTTAGAAACAAGATCTCTGGTGAGGCCAATGTCTGACAATGAGATCTGGGGAATTTAGAGGCTAAGTCCATACCCTGAACTCTTTGTTATGTTCCCCAATCTCTTTTTTTATGTTTTTCTGTGTGGCAGGGGCATTATCATACTGAAAGAGGCCACTGCCATTTGGGATTACTTCTGCCATGAAGCAGGGGCCTTCGACAATGTTAGGTAGGTGGTACATGGTACATAACCAAGGTTTCCTAAAAGAATATTGCCCAGAGCATCACACTGCCTCTGCAGACTGGCCTTCTTTCCATTCCTCTATAGCCAAGTCCAGTGTCGGACTGTGGCATCTGGGGCCCACCAGTAGAGTTGATTCATGGGGCCCACCTAGTCTGGGGCTCACCAGTAGAGTTGATTTTTGGGGATCACCAGTAGAGTTGATTCTTGAGGCTCTCCAGTAGAGTTGATTTTTGGGGACCACCAGTAGAGTTGATTCTTGAGGCTCTCCAGTAGAGTTGATTCTTGGGGACCACCAGTAGAGCTAATTCTTTGGACCTACCAGTAGAGTTCAGTCTTGTGGTCCATACTACAGCTACTGTACATGACTGCACATGCCTCTTGCTTTCTGCCTCTTTCTGACTTTCCCCCTTAAAAGCATCCCCAGGTCTGCTAATCTTAGTGGCCCACCATGTCCAAAGGCCCACCAGGGGTTTCTGCTGTCGCAAATCTGAGCCTGTCTGGTTCGGATGCTCACATGCCCATTGTAGGCACCGTTATTGTTGGACAGGGATCAGCATGTGCACTCTGACTAGTCTGTGGCTACAGAGCCTCATTCACTATTTGTTCTTATACCTTCCTATCATAACCAGCATTACATGTTTCATGAAGACCATCACGTTCTTATGCCCTGTTAGGGTAAATGGATGTCATCTGAAGGCACTGCTCTGTACAACCGGCTCCCATTCTGGCAGACCAAAATTGTCCTTGCAATAGAAGGATAGCCATTCATATCAGGCACCACCATGTAATACTACATTTTACCTACAAAGGCTACTTCAGAAGAGTTGCCTGGTGTGACTCCTATCAAAGTTGCCCTAATTTTATCGCTTTCCCAGATTTTCTGCTTTTAAAACATCAAGCTCAAGAACTGATTGACGACTTGTTGCTTGATATATCCCACTTCTTGACAGGTGCCATTGTCAAAGGATTATCAATGTTATTAACTATACCTGATAAATGGATATTAAATAAACAAATCTTTGGCCATGAAGGACCTTATAGAGTTGTGGGTCACCAACATCCTCATATGAAATGACTACAAAATCCATGATAGCATTGTTGTAACACATTGTCGAGTGTTCCAGATTATATAGCATGGTCATCACATAGTGACTCAAATGTGTGACTTACGACTAGTAATACTCTACACACGATGTGACATGTACCATAGTCCAATGACGAGAGCATTGGCGGTGCATTTCCTGGTCATGTGCTATGTGCTTGCCAAGAAAAAAAAAAGTGGAGAGGAAGAGAGAACAAGGAGGAGAGGGCCTGAAAGTAAAAATGAGGAAATATGATCGAGAATGGGATAGTGACCAAGAATAAGAGGGGAAATCCAAGGAGGAAAAACAAGAAACAGAAAAAGAAATTGAAGAGATACAAAGAAGAAAGAGAAGGAGACAATATAAGGACATGGAGAGCAGAAGGAATCGAGGTAGAAGGGGATACAGGTAAAAGGGTTCAAATAATGAAGGTTAGGAAAAAGACAGGTCTTAAGGAGAGAAAATGGGACAGAGACACCAACGAATATTTCAACACACCAGAAGAGGGGCAATAAACATACCTTAAGGAGAAAGAGGTTAAGAAGACTGGGGAAGGAGGGCACGATGAATAAGGTAATGGGTAAAATGGTCCAAAGACGTTAAGAAAGAAATAAGGCATTGGATCAACAGAGGAAGAAGATAGAACAGAGCAAAATGACGGGAAAGAAGAGAAGAGAACAGAGTGTGAAGAGACGAGTTAAAGGTAAATGGATATGGAGAGAGACATGGAAAGGAAATGATGGGTAATGGGATCAGAAGATGATGGATAAGGATAAGAAGAAGGACATTGAAGGAAGGGGCATAAGGAAGGAATAAGTAAGAGACAGAGAATGACCCCACTAGTGTGGGAGGAAGGAAAGGGACAAACATAAAGAAGGAATGAGTAGAGCAATGAAGAAAAGGACACAGAAAAGGAAAAGCGAATGGGGTGAGGTAGAAAAGGGCTCTAACAGAAAAGATCAAAACAGACATCCAAAAGCCAAGTGTTTCTGTCACCTACACAGCTGTCCATAACTTTAATGCCACTTTTAACCCCTCAGTTTATAACTTATGCAGCTTTGCTGGAGAAGAGAGGTCTACACAGGTTCATGGGTGATGGCACCTAATAACAAAAATAATGTGACCAATCAAAGCTGAGCCCTCCCTATCCAAGTGTTCCATAGCATCTGTATTGGCTATTAAAATGATGGGTCCTGGTGGTCTTGTCCCCTACATGGCTTTCCATGGCTCTCATGACAATTCGAACCCCTCGAGTTTACAAACATTGCAGCTTTTCTGGAGAAAAGAGGTCTGCACAAGTTATTGACACCTAACACTAAAAAGAATGGGACCAATCAAAGCTGAGCCCACCCTATCCAAGGGCCCCATAGCATCTGTATCACCTGTCCCATAGTGTGTACCCCTATTAGAAGAAGAATGATTAGAGGGACAAAAAAGCTGTTAAGGCAGAAGATTGAGGAGAGGGTAAAAAACGATTAACATGGAATGGAGGTACAATAATACTTAAAGGGGTTGTCTCACTACAAGGATTGCTTTTTATGTTAAAGATCTTGCAAAAACAAGTCACTTTGCAATATGTGTCCTTTAACAGTGTCCTACCTTTTCTGAGATATCCCCTCTTGTATGGGCTGCATCAGTTCCTCAGGTCGCTATAGCTACAGACCTCTTCAATCCCTCCTGATAGGCTGCCAGCACTGGTTGCTATAGCTACAGACCTGTTTGATCTCTCCTGATAGGCTGCCAGCACTGGTTGCTATAGCTACAGACCTACTGCAGCCTAGTGGAAGCCAGTAAACATGCCCCTGAATTCAAAGTGAAACCAAGAAAACAGGATTGAGGTAAGAGGAATCAATGTAGTGAGACAACCCCTTTAAGGAGTCAAAAGAAGAATGAGAAGAGCAAGTGAAGAGAGAGAGGGAGCTCAAGTAGGTGGATATGATCTTGAAATCAAATTAGGAGAGTTATAGATCAACATTTCTAAGCCGAGGACTCCTTAATCAAACAAATTATATCACATTATCCCCAGGACTACGAATATACATTGTGCTGGCTATTAAAAACGGAGTATGAGCACAGTGCAAGTACCCCTTGGAGACATAAGTATACCCCTGGGGTACAAATAGCAAAAGTCGAGAACCTAGGTTAAAGAGAATGGGATGAATTGTGTATGCTGACACAGTGATGATGACCGATGAAGGCTATATAGGGAAATTCTCATAACAGACACATATTGATGAAGGTGGGGGCGAGGGAGTAAAACCAGACATTAGGAAGACCTGGAACACTGGTCTTGAGATTAAGTCAGTAATATCAATGCAATAGTAAGAAATACAACATAAACAGAAAAGCTTCACAAAGATCAAGACGAAGGGAAGATGCGAAGGAACGAGACGAGAAAGGAGACAAGGACATTGGAATAAGTTGGACAATAGATGGCAACAAGGTCAATGCAAATAGCTGGGAGTGACAACAGAGACGGAGAGAGCCACACAGAGAGGACCTAGACAGATGTTGTTGACAGCAAGACAAGCCATAATAGGGGGTAATGGAGTTCAGGAGATGGTAAACTGAGAGGTCAGAGAAGAAGAGAATGAAGGATATGACAGCAAATTAGAGAACAGTACACACTGGGACAAAGAGAAGATGAGCAGAATAAGTGAGGCAGTAAAGAGATGATGGCAGGAGATAAGGAAAGGTGCAGGGTCACGGATCTGGAGGAGGGAGGGTGGTGGACTATATGGAGGCCTGACAGAGAGGAAGGGGGAAAGATATGGAAGTAGTGACAGGACATACAGGAAGAGATGCAATGTGGTTACAATTTAGCACATTAACCCTTGATCTGCAACTTGCAAGACTGGATATAAGTTGCATATATCAACTTTATTTAACTTTCATTTGCAACTTTTTAACTTAAAGATACTCTACTTGTTTCTTTCCTGATAGTGCCCATGTTATCATGCTAATGTTATTGCATTTGCTCCAATCAGTAACACAGTAGACATGTCTTGATCTTAGAGATTGAGAGTTTTTTTTTTTATTATTATGTTCAAGAGTCTAAGTCAGGCATCCTCAAACTGAGGCCCTCCAGCTGTTGGGAAACTACAACTCCCACCATGCATTTATAGAATCTATAACAGTGGGCATGATGGAAGTTGTAGTTTCCCAACAGCTGGAGGGCCGCAGTTTGAGGATGCCTGGTCTAACTAATTGGGGTGAAAATGAATAGAGAAGCACATTTGTAAAGATGGAATGAAACAGTGGTTGTCTTATCAAAAACAATGGTAGCACGTCACTAGGACAAGACGCCAAAGTCCAAACAGCCGAGCTCACAGGAGATAAAGTGGAAAAAGGGGGCCCGGGAAAAACTGCTTTTACTTTGGGATAAGCTTTTCTTTTTTGCCTTTTTCTATAAAGGGCCCTTAAATTGGTTCCCCCCTGAAAAAGCAAGAGATGAAGAACCATTGCAATTCCTTCGAAAGACCTTTGATGCCCACTGAATAGTGTCTTGACTTAAACCCTTCCCCCTAAGGCTCTGAAGAAACAACCCCTTTTGCTCCCTAATCAGTTTGGTTCCTAAAAGCACAAGTAAAAATCAAAGAACAGAGGGATCAAATTTTAAGGTGAATGTGGTTGGTCAATAGAAACAGGTTTCTAAATTTTAAAACAAAACATAAAAATTAAGTACCTACCCCAAACTTAAACCCGGTAGACCCTTTAAAACCTTTGTACAAGCAGGGAATAATTTGGGGTCACCTGTTCTATATATGTTTTTGATGTCATTATTGGGGAAATTGGTAGGGTTGTAACTTTCCGGGTTTTTAAGATTCAAACCCATCACCTGTTCAGAGTAATATCCCTCCACAAAAAGGCTTTTTCTTTCTCAGTTTTTTTTTTTTAAAAACCCCAAAATGCATTATAAAAATGAGAGGATCTCTTCTGGAACAGACATGTCTTCGCTCTCCACCTCTGGAGGTGCGTTAAGCATTAATTTACTAAGAATTTGTCCTCTGATGGCTTCAATTCTCCTTTTTTTCCCCCTTTTTCCCCTATCCACCCCCCCCTTGGCCCCGTTAAAATTGACCTTGGGCCCCATGAGAAGATCCCAAAAACAAAACATCAAGTGGACTTTCATGTTTCTGGTTTCAAAGGGGATTCTTGTTGACTTCAAACTTTCAGGATTTCCCTGCGGCAACCCACGTTTTTTTCCCCCAATTTTTTCCCCAAATTGAAACCAAAACTATGAAAAATTTTTTCCGGCTCTCAGGGCGGTATAAAACTCGTATCTTTTATCCATAAAGACAAGTCCCTTTCAGGGGCGAGCTAAGGGCTACAGTAAAATTTTGCACCAGAAGATAACGTGATCAAAAAATGTTAGGCAAAGTAAAAAAATCATCATGGGGGAAAAAGGGAAAATTTTTGGAAAAAGTTGGGTGAGGGTCCTATGTTTGATTTGGGAGAGTTCGAGCTCTAAAAAATCTTTGGTTTTTAGTTGTTGCCGTTTCGTACTTGGGTCTCACACTCCCACCCTTTAATTTAAAGGGCCCTTTTCTCTCAGCTTGCTAAACATGGGTTCCCCCCTCCCCCCTCCCCCTTCCTTTTGCATAAAAAGGCAGGGTTTTTTTTTTTAATGCTTTTTCTGTAACTTCAGGCTCCACCCAGGATATGATGGTACTTTTAATTTTTAAAACACCCGAGTATTTAAGGAACTCTTTCGGGGTTCCCTTTGGGGGGGTGGTGAGGGTTAGAAACTGAAATCTATAAAAGTTTTATTAAAAACACTACGGGGAAATGAACCTTTTAATTGGGGTAAAACAATTCAAAAAATCACGAGTTCGAAAGGGGGAAGCATTTGGCCCGACGAAAAGTTCTTTAGTGATAAGGGGCCCCAATTTTTTACACTTTTTTTAAAGTCGGGAAAATTGTCCCAAAATACAAAATTGGGAAAAAGACACGGCAGAGGCTCTTAAAAAACAAAAGGGGCCCCCGGGGATAGCAAAGCAGTGGGGGCCCTGCCCAAATAAAAAGATCTCACACTAGGCCCTTTCTTCTAGATACCCCCAAAGCACACCCATAATTTTAAAAAACACAAAAAAAAACATAGTTTTGGGACAAAGGGGGCCCACAAGACATTTACAGGGAGGGGGCCTATGGTTTTCCCCTTTTCCACCCCCTGGTTTTTAAAAATGCTTTCCCCATCCCAAAAACAAAACAAATAGTTAAATAAGCAAAGCCAAAATAAGGGGGTCCCCGTAGGATCTCGTATTCCCCGGGGCAAACATTCACCAAAACCCGGGCCCCTAACCCTTTCCGGGGAACGCCTATGTCCCAAAGGAAAAGATGGGGGCCCGGCCGGGGAATAATTGGAGTTTTATTATGGAGCAATGGCAGAAGCGTAGCTTTGAAAGGGGGGGAGAGGTAGCATCGCAAACTGGCCCGAAGCTTTAGGGGGGCCCCCAAAAATTTTCCCCCTGCCACATAAAAGAAAAACAATTACTATATATGATGGGGGCATTGTTACAGTTCTTGCATTAGGGTCAAGTTGCTTTTAATTTCCCCTCTGGGCAATAGGGAGTGAGACCTGGAGGTGTTGTGTGACATGTAGCATCCACAAAAAAATGGATTTTTAAAATCTACATTTATTTAAAGTAAACCTGTCAGATGGTTTATGCTACTCTTCTAAAAACAGGGAAAAGACCCCACTTTCGTCCACCGCCCTCTTGGGCAGTGCATGGGGGTTCCCGCGGGTCGTCCTTTTTTCTTTAAATAGAATGGCACAAAAATACAAACAGCCTTTACACCAGCTTTTTCTTTAAATTTCTTCCTCAGCCAGCTTTATTCCCTTTTGGCACAGTTCATGAAAAGACCATATACCCAAAAAAAAACAAAAACCCCAGGGTGTCCCAGCCACAAAATGATCACAGAGCTGCTCTTTTAACCTGTGGTCCCGGAAACTAAACCCTCCAGTACCCCAGCCACATTGCTTACACAGGCAAAAAAACTGTACAGGCTTCCCTCAAACCCCTGGGCCCCGAGCTTTTTTCTCAGCTCTGCTTTTTTCCCCAACCTTGGGGAAACCCCGGGCCCCCTGCAAACCCGGGTCCCCCGGGATTGCAAGGGGTTTTTTTTAGGCCCCAGGGGTTTGTGCCAAAAGCCCGTCCTTTGGGAAAATGGGGGAAAGGGCCTTTCCCCCCCAAACACTATGACCCAATCCCCGGGAAAGGCCCCTCATACTTGGGCCCCAAAAATAGTCAAGCTAAACTACATGGTTTAGCAACCTAAAGGGTACTGACACAAAAAAAAAGTTGCCTTCCCCCAGCAAGACCAGTTTTGCATCTCAAATCCCCAGCAATTTTTCCCCTCTACCTTTCCCCCTAGTGGGGGAAAATTTCGACTGTCCCCTTGTCGCTCCTTGGGCCCCAGGGGATATGATGGAGGAAGAATCTGAGGGGCTGTGATAATAAAGGGGTTTTATTATAGAGGGAGAAGCTGAGCTCTGGTTTTATAGGGGTTAAAATATAGAGGAAAAAGCGAGCTCTGTGAAAATAAAGGGTTATATTATAGAGGGGGGAAGCTGCGCTCTGGGATAAAAGGGTTATAGGATGAGGGGAGGGAAACTGAAACTCTGTAAAATAAAAGGGGGAAAATGACAAAAGGATGGGAGCTGAGCCCCTGTGAAAATTTTAGGGGTTTTATGAAAAGAGGGGAAAAAACTGAGCTCTTTTGATTTTAAAGGGGTTTTAATTTTTAGAGGGAGAAACGAGCTCTGGATAAAAGGGTTATAAATTAATGAGGGGAGAAGCGAGCCCCTGGGGAATAAAGGGTTTTTAAAGAAAAAGAGGTTTAAATCAACTCTGTGGGTATATTTGGGTTTTAAAAAATAGAGGGAGAAAGGGGTGAAACTCTTTGAATTTTTCGGGTTTATTTATAGAGGTGAGAAACTGAGCTCTGGATATAAAGGTTTTTAAAGAGAGGAGAGAAGCTAAACTCTGGAAAATAAAGGGGTTTTAGGGAAAAAGAGAAAGCTGAGCTTGTGAAAAAATAAGGGGTTATATGATAGAGGAGGGGGAACTGAGCTCTGTGATATATAGGGGTTTTAAAATAGAGGAAGAACTTGGGTCTGTGATATATAGGGTTTTAATTTTTAAAGAGGAAAGGGAGCTGAGCTCTGTGATTTTATAAAGGGGTTTTATGATAGAGGAGAGGAACTGAGCCTTTGATAATAGGGTTTTTATGATAGAGGAGGGGGGCTGAGCTCTGTGAAAATATAGGGTTTTTAAAGGAAGAAGCTGAGCTCTTTGAAAATAAAGGGTTTTAGGGTAGGGGGGAAAAGCCTTTAGCTCTTTTATATATAGGGTTATATGATAGAGGAGAGGAACTGAGCTCTGTGATATATAGGGTTATATGATAGAGGAGAGAAGCTGAACGCTGTGATATTTAGGGTTATATGATAGAAGGAGAGGAGCTGAGCTCTGTGATATATAGGGTTATATGATAGAGGAGAGAAGCTGAACGCTGTGATATATAGGGTTATATGATAGAGGAGAAAAATGGAGGTCTGTGATATATAGCGTTATATGATAGAGGAGAGAAGCTGAGTTCTGTGATATATAGGGTTATATGATAGAGGAGAGAAGCGAGCTCTGTTATAAAAGGGTTATATGATAGAGGAGCTGAGCTCTGTGATATATAGGGTTATTTGATAGTAGGAGAGCAGCTGAGCTCTGTTATATATAGGGTTATATGATAGAGGAGAGGAGCCGAGCTCTGTGCTATATAGGGTTATATGATAGAGGAGAGAAGCTGAGCTCTGTGCTATATAGGGTTATATGATAGAGGAGAGGAGCTGAGCTCTGTGATACATAGGGTTATATGATAGAGGTGAGAAGCTGAGCTCTGCTATATAGGGTTATATGATAGAGGAGAGGAGCTGAGCTCTGTGATATATAGGGTTATATGATAGAGGAGAGGAGCTGAGTTCTGTGATAAATAGGGTTATATGATAGAGGGAGAGAACTCAGCTCCTCTCCTCTATCATATAACCCTATATATCACATAACTCAGCTTCTCTCCTCTATCATATAACCCTATTTAGCACTGAGCTCAATTACCCTCTTCTATCATATAATCCTATATATCACAGAGCTCATTCAACATATTGTCAAGGGACTCTTCGACCAGTAGGCCCCTGTTAAACAATTAGGGCAAATCCATTTCTGAATGTATCTCTACTGGTGATCTTATTCACTTAGCAGGGTGTTCCCATCTCAGACATTTATGGCATATTGATAGGAGGCGCCATAAATGCCTGATAGATGCGAGTCATACATCTATGTCTTGAGCGCAGCCCCCGAAAGTCTCGGTGCAGAACAGAAAGTTGGTTGCATTCGCACAGTATTCTCCTTTTTGTTCTATGGGAGTTGGAAATAAAGCCGTACCCCCATTGAAATAAATGGAGTGTCCCCTGGAAGCACAACCTATTTTCTGTTCTGCACCAAGACTTTTGGGGAGCCACTATCAGGCACTATTGTCGTATCCTGCCGATATGTCACAAATGTCTGAGATGGAAACACCCCTTTAAACATAGCTGATCTCAATGTCCGATAGGGGTGCTTAGGAGCCACCAGTGGAGCGATTCTTGGAGCCCACTCTACAGCTGCTCTACATGACTGCAGATGACTCTTGCTTTCTGTCTCTCTTTATCTGGCATTGTCCCTAAAAAAGAAGCCCCAGGCCTGACACATCCAGTGGGCAACCAAGACCTTGGGCACATCGGGGAACTCCCTGGTGGGCCAGTCCAAGTCTGGCTGATCTGCAATACCAAACACAGCCCATGGACAAGGGTGGCACTGTTTCTGGGAAAAACTAACATTTATCCATGTCATTGTTTTACTGCTCTTTTTGCTAACTTCAGCTACATCCCAGGCCATATACAGGCATCTGTCCACTGCAGCACTGTAATACAATACATAGCACAGGCATGAAATATATCTGCCCCCTTCACATGCATAGTCACCATGGTTAATGAGCCAGAGCCTCGTCCATCAGTCTCATTCAAATTGCCTATGAAACATAAGTTGTAAGTGACCAGCAATGGATTAGTGGGTGCATCGTGCCTGAGCTGGCACCTCCTGTTCCTCTCGCTCACAGGGTGAAGACGGCCGTGGAGATGTGGGGCTCTAAATTAGCGGGATCAGCTCTCCTGGGCTGGGCACACACCAACACATGTCAGATCATGTGTCTATAACAGATTTTATTACAGCTCTAGAGAAAGGCCCCGCAGGCTGGAGTATCCCAGGAGCCTTTCACACTCTGCAATGCAAGAGCAGCCACTATTAACCCTCTCTCGTCCCCGTCAGCTGGGATAACCTCGGTTTCTCGGCCTAGAGGAGACATTTTTAACCCTTTAACCCCTTAAGCCCCCGGCCTGAAAAGTAGTTAATGACCAGAACATTTTTTTAGTTTTTGCCTCCTTGCGTTTCAACAGTTGTAACTTTTTTATTTTTTCAATGACGCAGTTGTATGAGGCCTCGTTTTATTCCAGACAAGTTGTACTTTATGGGGGAATAGTTTAAGTTCACTTATAAATAATTGCAGAATTGTCTTTAAAAAAATTTTTATTTTTTTTTACACCATTCACATTTCACACTTAATAACTTGTTAGATTAGTTCTACAGGTTATTATGGTCATGTGGATACCTAATATTTGTAGGTTTTTTTTGTGAGTGTATTATATGCACAATTATTTTTTATTAAATATTTATTTTTATTTTATTATTTATTTTTTTATTCATTTTATTTTACAATTTTTATGTTTTTAACTTTTTTTTTTTTTTTTTTAAATCCCCTGAAGGGAGAACTGTTTTACATTTTTTTTTATACTTAGTAATGTATTAGCATATTCATATATGCTAATACATTATAATCTGTGTCAGTCTGACACAGGCAATGATCAGGGCAGCTCACAGTCTGTCCTGGTCACTGGCTTGTTACACAGACAGTCCTGGGGCCACTCTAGGTCCCCAGGGCTGACTGTGCAGCCATTCCCTGGGCTCTGTCGGGTCACCGGGTGTTCCGATCACCCGACAGAGCAGGGGAACCCTTTGATTGCGCTGTGGTGACGATCCGCGGCAATCAAAGGGTTAAGGCACGGGGAGCGGCGGTTCCCCCGCTTCCCGGTGCTCGCAGGAGATGCTCTGGTATCAGGGCTGTGTAGTACAGCCCGGATCCTAGCGCTGCTGCAGCGCCTGGGCGCCGCAAACCCCTATGTCTGCAGCAATGCCAAAAGGAACAACCCGCAGGAACCGACGTCAGAAGTCGGTGGGCGGTCGTTAAGGGGTTAAAATCTCTGGATATGAGAATAGAGCAGAAATGTCTCAAACCAAGCAATAAGAGGAAACGTATTAATACTGTATGGCTGACTACATTATGGGTATAATGCACCGAACGTAGATCTCTATAGAATAACTATAATTAACAGGGCACCATAGCTAAATGAGATGTGGCCTCACCACCTAATGACAATAAACTAAAACAGCAGCACAAGTAGCAATAATTAAAGGTTAATACAAGTGTGAAGGTGGCTTAAGGGTATGTTCACACGGCATCTTTGAAGGGCGTATTTTGGCATGTAATTGCGTTGCCATATGCCCAAAATACACCCCTCATTGGGAGCTATGGTTACCTGCCGTTTTCCCTGACGCGTCCTGTGACAGGACATGTCGAAGTCCCATACAAGAGGAAAAATTAATTGCTGACTCCAAATCTGGCATAAGAATAAACCCAGTATCAGTGTTCTATCTCAAGCCTCCGGAAACCATTGGCTGTGATGTTAGATTTTTTAGGAAAGGCATCTAAACCCTTATTGAACTTGGTCAATGAATCCCCCATCCCAAGCTCTTGTGGCAGCGAGTGGCATAGTGTCATTGCTCTTACAGTAAAGAATCTCTGTCTGTGGCATTTCTCTGAAAAAAAGGAGTGTGTGAAGCTATCCTTAGGCAAACCATAATTCTGACTTCTTTTTAACATACACGCTTAGTAATATATATTAAACGGATTCCTCTGATGGATGCCAAAAACTAGCATCAGTCACCTATAGGAACTCACAGTATAAAACATAAGTTTAACCCCTCAATGGCCGCCCACTGACTTTTGACGCCAGGCGGTGCAGGTCGTTTGTCTCCAGCGACGTATTCTGACATCGCTGCAGACATCTGGGGTTTTGCGGCTCCCAGCGTCTCCCCAGCTTAACCCTTCGATTGTCGTGGTTCGTGACCACGGCATAATCAAAGGGCTTTCCTCTGCTCCCGATGACCAGACAGAGCCGGGGATTGGCTGCACAGTCATCTCTGGGGACCTAGAGTAGCCACAGTGCTGTCTGTGTAAGGCTATGTTCACCCGGCTTAAAATGGGACGTATTTCAGTCGGTAATTACGCGCTGGAGTGCACGAATTACGGCTGAAATCCATCCCAGTCATTACGGTAATCCACAGTTCTCATAGAGAACTATGGATTACATCTTCTTTCCCTGCTCAGCGAATCCGCCGCGGGCAGAGAGAAGTGACATGTGAATTGCTAGCGGCGTATACGCGCCGCTGGTAATGAAAGTCTATGGGCCGGCGAGGTGCCGGCCCCCCCGCTCCCACCCCGGCCACACGGCGTAATTAAAATAAATAAGCCGTGTGAACCCAGCGTAAGAAGCCTGCAGCCAGGGCACACTGTGTGCTGCCCTGATTGCTACCTGTGTAAAATTGACATAATGTATTAGCATATATGAATATGCTAATACATTACTAAGTGTAAAAAAAATGCATAACAGTTATCCCTTCATGAGATTTAAAAAAAAGTTAAAAAAACCCATAAAAACGTGTAGAAAAAAATAAATAAAATAAATAATAAAATAAAAATATTTAACAAGAAAAAAACTCACACATATTAGGTATCCACACGACCGTAATAACCTGTAGAATCAATGTAACAAGTTATAAAGTGTGAAATGTGAATGGTGTAAAAAAATTGGAAAAAACCCCCAAAAAAATTAGAAAAAAAATTCTGCAATAATTCATAAGTGAACTTAAACTATTCACCCACAAAGTACAACTTGTTCGAATAAAACGAGGCCTCATACAATAATAATAATAATAATAATAATAATAATAATAATAAACTGTATATAGCGCCAACATATTACGCAGCACTTTACAATTTATAGGGTATACATACAGACATTACACATTAAAAGAACTTACAGATGAGACACAAGGTGTGAGGACCCTGCTCGCGAGAGCTTACAATCTATTATGGTGTATGGTGTATGAGACAAAGTGTTAAGAAGTGCAAGGTTTACAATGGTCCAGCCTTGTTTCATACATAGGGGGTGGTTTACATAAAAATTGGGTGACCCTGCCACCCTGACAGTACAACTATATACAGATAAGTGCCTGTGAGTACCCTAGTGTAGGGAGTGACAAATGTGTGCAATAGCAGTTAGGGATCTTGGTAAGCCAGGCTGAGAAGATGTTTTCTCAGGGCCCTTTTAAAACTATGAGAGTTGTGAATGTGCCTGATCGTCATTGAAAAAATGTAAAAAATAAAAAAAAGTTACGAGGCAAAAACTAAAAAAATGTTCTGGTCATTAACTACTTTTTAGACGTTCGGCTTAAGGGGTTAATGTATACATTTTTTCTGAATGTCATTGTATAGAATAGTTGTAGGCGCTTACGCTATTCTATACTTTTTTTTGTGGTATAAAGACGTACACCAGCCAAACAAGAGGCAAAAAAGACTTTTGGCCTCCGTCGAGCCACCTAATCCTATGGATACGTTTAGCACATACGTCAGGAGCTTTCTCAGCGTACACCATAAACCATGTGCTATAGTTACCTTTAAATCCAGCTTTTCCACACTATTCGGGTATAACTTGGCAGATTCAACCCTCAAGAGACCGAGAAAGCTGCTGATGACCCCAGAGGGAACTGTAATGTTAACGAGTACCTAGATTTCCCAGAAGGAGATATAACTAAGAAATAACTGAACAAAAATGTAACAAGGGAAACGTTCTTTCCTAAAGGTTAAAATAACTCAGGTACCAGATGCCGCAGCAAAGAGCAGGAAAACTTATTAACCCAATAATGTTTGCATAGGCTGGAAGCCCCCAGTGATGACAGAGAAACGAGCGGTCACTGTTGCAGCGAGGCGCCTTATCCTATTAGTCTCTAACTCCCAACATGAGACACTTATTACAAGTGCAATGTCTCAGCACCATAGAACAAAGGTTCCAGCATTCGGTCCTCCTCGAGTGGACTCAGACCGGCTTTTGGCAGGATACGCTGTAAAGATGATTAACTCTCATGTCCCTGCAGACTGACTGATGCCAAGCCGTGCTTCCCCTTCTCTACTGCCAACATTATGCCAAGCCAGCTTTATTCTGACCAAGTGGGATGAGGAACGTTGCCCCTATTGAGCAACAATTGGGTCATTTAAAGGGGTGGCCACCTTTACTAGCAATTTTTTGTTGTTGTTTCAATGTATGAAAAAATTGTCCAAATTTCCTATCACTTTGGGCGATGTATGTACAGGCAATTCCCTGGGTTGCGAACAAGGTAGGGACTATAGGTTTGTTCTTAAAGGGGTTTTGCTAGGAAGTGCCTTATCTGCTAAGAAGCAAAGGTAAACAAGCCACGCTGAGCTGAGAGAGAGAGAGCTGGTCAGAGCACAGAGCCATGCATTAGGGATCATGTGCAATGTTCACTCAAATTATCACACTACAACTAGTGGATTCTTTATACAAACGACAACAGCTTTCTCCAAAGCAGCTTGAAAGCTCCTTCAGCCTCTTGAAAGCTCGTTCATGTTCCCTGTCATCAGATAAAGCAGGGATCTACTCAGATAATCACACTACAACTAGTGGATTCTGTATACAAAAGACAACATATTTTTCCCCAGTCCCTTGAAAGCTTCTTCAGGTCCCTTTCATCAGATAAGAAGTGTGCTCTGCGCAAGCGCGGCCAGCAGCTCCTGTCACTCTGCCTGGTCGTATCTAATGCAAGCTTTTAAGTAATTAAGGGCAGGTAAGGCAGCCTGTAGCTCTCTCAGGCTGCAATATTTGTAATCACATATATTTAGAAAAGTGATTAAATACCCATTTTGGAGGGTTGGCAATTCCTAATCCAGCAGTTTACTTCTTGGCAGCACAACTGCAATATATGACAGATTGGGATGGGAGGGGGATAAGGATTTAAACTTGAAACTATTGCGCCACTATTTTAATCTCCCAATCTTTATGGTAAACTGGAGGCAAAAACTTTTTTAGTGCACTCCAAAAAGTTTCCAACTTTATATCTGATGCATAAACTGTGGTGGAAATTACGGGTGGATTTTGGGCTTCAGGGCTGCACATCCTATACCGAGATTTGGAATACCCCCTGGTTTCCGAATTTTTTGTGCTTCAGGTTTGAGTAAAAGGGCATCTAGGGGCCTTCAATATGTCTCTCAACTGCTTTACAGATCAGGGGTGCTTAAAAGTTTTCAGCAATTGCAAATGAAATTTGCCTTACCGCATACACAGCTATACAAATACTTACAGCTTAGGCACCTTATAAATGGCAGAAAAATCAGACACAATTCAATATAATGCCAAGTTTTTTTCCGATAGAAAAGGGTCAAGAAACATCAAATCAACGAAGGGACTGATATCCACTTAATATAAACCTTTATTGGCAAACTTTTTTTCTAGAAACCCAATAGATTTAGTAGTAGGTGGGAAGGAGATATTGGCCCTATAAAGCCTAATATTTGGGAGGAGATACTGGAGAAAAAAAAGGAACTTATCCCTAATAGTTTGTTAAGCATTAGGTAATTACTCCATCGCATGTAAACAGAAAAAACAAAAAATGGAGTGCGTATGATAATTGTGTGCAATATAAAATTTAACTTTTACTTCACAATTTAAAATAATATGCAGCTGAGCATTAAATACACAAATCAAGAGCACACATAAGTGCCAATGAAAAAAATGGCGCATTAATAACTACTAACTCTGACGAGTCGCTGGGGGTCTCCACACCAGTGTAGATTGTTAGAGCCCCTCGCCCCGAAAGGGCGACCCCTCACCGGTATGGAGGCTTACCCTATAGACTCAAGTCTTACCCTTACTTTGTAATCATACAATGTCCCAACAGTTTTCGACCCACCACAGTCCTTGTCGGGGCGAGTGCTCTAACAATCTACACTGGTGTGGAGACCCCCAGCGACTCGCCCAAGTTTAGTATTTTATTAATGCGCCATTTTTTCATTGGCACTTATGTGTGCTCTTGATTTGTGTATTTAATGCTCAGCTGCATATTATTTTAAATTGTGAAGTAAAAGTTAAATTTTATATTGCACACAATTATCATACGCACTCCATTTTTTGGTTTTTCAGGAGAGACTGGAGACCACACCATTGATTTCAGTGAGTGAACAGCATCGAATCTCTCAATTATTCTTAATACATCGAGTTTACAGAACTCCTCTATTTCTGCAAAAATTGGAATTTGGCCTCTCCTCTGTGTTTAAAAGGGGTCATGTGCACCCCGGGCCTCTCTGATGCATATGTTCTGGCATTGCCCTAAACTAAGCGATATGGATTTTTGTTGTTTCAATTGATCCAGCGTATTTTCAAATTACAGTGGAGATGAATCCGTTGGTTTGTATTTTGGGATATGTAGGAGACTTACGGGTTTTAGAGGCTGAGAAAAACGCAATATCTAGACTTTTATTATGGCGAGGAAAATTTAAAAGCGACAAAGTGGCTGGATGCAGAACCTCCGTCAGCACAGGAGTTTGTTAATAAAGTAACTGGCTGAATGCTCTGGAGAGAGGGGTGTTTATAAGAGAGGAGCCAAACTTAAGTATAATAAAAATGGGCTAAAATGGCTGGATACTTCTGGTCTTGCTGCACTGAATTTAGTTAGGCAGAGGGTGTTGGGGATCTCGGTGTAGAGGTTCCTGGGACTGTGTCTATGGCAGATGTGTGGATGGAGGCCGTCCGACAGCCAGGTACAATTTTATTGTGACAAATACTGAATGTTATTAAATTTTCATTGCATGTGATTGTAATGGATATACTGCTCTGAATCTGGAGATGGATTTGGGAGGCGGGCTGGGTTGTGCTTTGGGGATAAAAGTTTAAATTTGGTCGTACAATGACATATACTGTATTCTGTTTGTACTACTTTATATCTGACCAATAAAAAGTTTATGGTTAAAAAAAATACCCATTTTGGAGGATCCCACGTCAACATTACATCGTGACAAAACCCCTTTAAGTTGAATTTGTAGGTAAGTCGGAACAGGTATATTTATTAAATGTCACTCCAGCACTTAAGTTTTTTTTTCCCATTTTGGATAGTGCAGGGAAGGGTTTTTACATTTGTTGTGCCACTGTTAAGATTTCACCTCATTTTCACATCATGTGCTGCTGTGGAATGCTGGAACTCGTCATTGCACAGCTACACCTGCTTTGGAACATGGAACTACAAGTGCCAGCATGCCCCATAAGTCTACGTTTGTAACTAGGGGACAGATGTAAGTCGGATCGGTGCAAGTCGAGGACCGCCTGTATTTTGGCACTTAGATGCCACTTTTTTGTGCACATTAGTAGTGTACAATGTGCCTGAATCTATGAACCTGTTCTACTGTGGGTCATAGATTTAGTGCTTTCTAGCTAAAAAACGACAAATCAGACTCAGGTAAACCACTTTTAACTTGGTCTACCTGTTCCAGCAGTAATGCGACCAGTTTTGGTGTCCTCCAGTCATAAACGTATAGAATCATACTGTTGTGGTGCGACACACCCCCAGCACGCTCACCGGTCTCAGGCGCATTACAAAGTGCAGCGGGTGCCTGATAATGCGCCTAATTTTGGAGAGTGTCTGATTATAAATCTAGAGAACAGGGCTGCACCAGGTTTTGGGTTGAAAGGACTAAGCCCCATACATACATGTTCACCCTTTGTGTCTACAGTGCTCATGCAGATCTAGAGGTCTCCATGGTTAAAGACTACAAACACCTCTGTAGTCTGATCCTGCAGTCACACTCCCTTTCATATATCCCTCATTCTTAGTATAAGTTCACACGATATTTGCGGCATGAACATTTGCGCGCCGCAAAACGCATTTGATGTGTCGTTGAAATTTTACGCTTGCGAGCGCAGAATTTCAGTGCGAAAACTACGCATAGGGCCACATGTATAAAACGGTTTTGGTCTAAAACTCACTTTTTTCCCCAAAGGTTTCTATGTGGAAAAAAATTGAGTTTTAGACCAAAACCATTTCATACATGTGGCCCATAGTGCTCGAGGCTGCTTTATTATTTCACAGCGAGTAGACGCCTTAAAGAGTTGGCATGCCAATTCTTTTCCGGCATGCCGAAAATAGCAAGAGTAAAACATGTGTCATGTTAAAGATGGCATGTATTTTACATTGCAGTCTATGAGGAGTGTTTAGAACATTGTTTTGGACCTATTTTGCAACGTATTTCAGCGCAAAATACACAGTGTGAACATAGCATTAGGGCTGAATTACACCTGTGCTATTATTTGCATCTTCCTGTTTCATCATAGGAACAGAAAACTGATAAAAACGGCAGTTCCCAGTCTGTAACATGACTGATAACGATGGTGCCCGACTGCGCCTCTGGCTATAAAAGGGTTTGTCAGGTTTTCTTCATAATGTCAATTATCTCAACGGAAAAAATAGCATATCATGCTGCTCTATTTTTTCTGACATTTTTGATCAAATCTGGACGGAGCCTCCTAACACCCAAGTGACCCTAGCCTTACTTATGTTAGGTAATAAGAATTAGGGTACACTTGAGGGCAATATGTCTGCAGCACCAGATAATAAAGACTTGCTTTGTAGTCTGCTACCATAGAAACACAAAGGTTTTCATTGGCGCTTTAGACGTTGAACGATTGGAGAGACATTAATATGACTGGAGGAAAACTTGCTTTATATTTCATCTGAAGCAAAAATGGCAGTGAATGGGAACGTGACCAGGGGTTGACTCATGAAGACAAACCATGTCCTTGCGTTGTATTAGGGCATGTACAGTGTAGATGTTATAAAGGGGTTCTCCATTTGATGTCCTCTTCTGTGAGCCAGAACTGAGAGTCTCTTCGTATAACCTCTAGCGGACTCGATTGGTCCTTATATTACCGCGAAATACTACATAATACTGTTGTGGAATGTGTTAGGTGACATGGAACCCCCTTGCGGTTCCATCTAAATCAATACCACAGCAGCTGTAATGTCAAAACATTCCCCATAGCTTACCCCAGCAAAATCAAGGTGATGTTGGAAGTGGGACCACAGGCAATCAGCTGAGGGACTATATTATAAGAGTTGTGTCTAGTAAGTCTGGTTGCTATTAAACTCTAATAGTCTGTACACATACCATAGACCACATGCATGGACCACACATTCAGTATAGAAGGAAATGTATGGATAATGTGGTGAACTATCAAAGAAGCTGGCAAAAGGCACAGTGTATATAATGGATCAGCTTATATGGATCAGCTATAAGGTATTGGTGGACAGTGAAAAAGGACCCAATATTTGGTACATTTAATAGAGGAAGTCAGCTAACAGCTAGAAGCATTGGTGGGCAATGTTACTGCGGGTCCATTTGCCAGCTTCTTTGGTTTTTCACCACATTTTCCATATGCTTTCCCTCTATACTGACTGTGACAAGCATGATTAAGGTAACCAGTTAACCGAAACGTCACAAAGAGTCACCATTCTGGATTTCACCGTAGTTCTGCACATATATTGTAATTTTGTTATTCTATGGACTTTCACTGAATACAAAATCAGGTTTATGCATAAACGAGTACAGCGGATTTTTTACACTCAAGTACTAGTGTTGCACTTCATATTTGGGTCAATGTAAAATTTGACCCAAATTTGAGCAAGTCGATTCGGGTAGGCCCAAATTAAATTTTGGCAAATCAGCCCTTACCCTAAACTTTAACTGGTCTAAGGGTTAAAGGGGTTTTCCCGCTACAACGACCATGTCTCAGATTATGGGGACAGTAAAAATAAGCACTTTTGTAATTGGGTTGCATTACCTCAGTCACTTGGTTTAGTAGATATGAGCTTTTCTGTGCATCTATTTTCTATTTCTGCTGCTACTAGTCGGGACACGCCAACTTTTCTGTGATTAGCTAGTAGGGACACACACCGGTCAGATCCCACCCCTGGACACGCCCCCTGCACTGTGATTGGCTGACATTTCTCTGAGCTGTTAAAACCGAAAGTAAAGCCGTCTATGTGAGAGGGCTGCTGGCTCTATATTCCTCTCCCAGCTCTAAAGTGAATGATCTGACTAATTACTGACTGTTTAACTCATAGATCCCCCTCATATAACACAGTCCTATGTCCTATGTTACCTCCACATAACACAGTTACACAGTCTCCTGCCTGATAACAGGGGGGGGGGGGGGGGGGGGGGGGGCAGTGTGCATTCCTCACGTGTTTCATCAGTTCAGGCTGTGTGCAGTGTCGGACTGGGGGGTCTGGGGCTCACAGGGGAAATGATCTCGGGGGCCCACCCTACTGTACATTAAAATATTACCGGCCTCTCAGACATAAATGCGCCCATCTTACCACATAATACAGTGTGCAAAACAGAACTGTATTGTGTAGTAAAATGTAGTTACACATTTGTCAGTCTAACATATCATAGACACAGGGCTATGTAGCTCCATCCATATCCCCCACCACCCACATACAATATCCCCCTCCACCCACATACAATATCCACCTCCACGTTTCCCTTGGTCACGCACCTCACCACCTTATAAAATAAACACCAGCAAGAAAGTAAAAGTGTGACTCCTATCACAGGGTCAGGTGTTCCCTCACTCTTACAATCAGGGATACATGTGCGCTGCCACTATACCCGCGCCAATATAACTTACTACATATAGAGACCACATAGCGGTCAGACACCAGCTCAGGTATAACCTACAACACTGCCATATGGAGACCACAGAGTCAGACAACCAGCTCAGTATAACCTACAACACCGCCATAATAGGACCACATAGAGGTCAGACACCAGCTCAGGTATAACCTACAACAACGCCATATAGAGACCACATAGCGGTCAGACACACCAGCTCAGGTATAACCTACAACACTGCCATATAGAGACCACTAGAGGTCAGACACCAGCTCAGATATAACCTACACACACTCCATATAGAGACCACATAGAGGTCAGACACCACTCAGGTATAACCACATACCAACACTGCCATAATAGAGACCACCATAGTGGTCAGACACCAGCTCAGGTATAACCTACAACACCACCATATAGAGACCACATAGAGGTCAGACACCAGCTCAGGTATAACCTACAACACCGCCATATAGAGACCACATAGTGGTCAGACACCAGCTCAGGTATAACCTACAACACCACCATATAGAGACCACATAGAGGTCAGACACCTGCTAAGGTCACCATCACATTACAATATAAAAAATAACCCTTGATGTCAGGGACTCACCAGAGACGTCTGAGTCTTCTTTTTCTCTTTATGAGTTGTTCCGATTCCCTTTTCTTCTCCATCCGTTCCACACCGCCATGATACTTTTCCCCGGCCACAAACATCCCCAAAAAAACA